>SJYO01052474.1:23502466-23633351 GCA_006410555.1 Capra ibex
GTCCAAAGGGTCAGGAAGTGGTAGAGAGTCTCAAACGAGTCTGAGTGCAGGTAGTCAGTCACTACGGTAGGTTGATAGAGTAGGAGACAACGGGGGAAGAGAAGAACGGCAGTCGGAAAGGGTCGTAGTCCCAGAAAAGGTCACGTAGTCAAGAAGTGTAGTCCACCGGTTTTATAGACTCGTAGTGAAGTCTTAATCAAGAAGGTCACTTATAAGACTCCACTTAATGAAATCCTAACTGACCAAACTAGAGGAACGTCAGTTTCCTTGAGAGTTCTCTACGAATGTTTTATGTGTCTTGGTTTATATCCATCGTTAATGTAGTTTCTTTAGTGTCTGATAACATAAATCATCTAATACATTCTTTATATGAAAAGATTTCGGAGAACCACTTTCACTTTCTCCTCTCACTTTTTCAACCGAATTTCGACTTGTAAGTCTTTTGCTTCTAGTACCGTAGACCAGGGTAGTGAAGTATCCTTTATCTACCCCTTTGTCATCTTTGTCACAGTCTGAAATAAAAACCCCCGAGTTTTTAGTGACGTCTACCACTAACGTCGGTACTTTAATTTTCTGCGAATGAGGAACCTTCCTTTCGATACTGGTTGGATCTATCATATAAGTTCTCGTCTCTGTAATGAAACGGCTGATTCCAGGCGGATCAGTTCCGATACCAAAAAGGACACCAGTACATACCTACACTCTCAACCTGACACTTCTTCCGACTCACGACTTCTTAACTACACAAACTTGACACCACAACCTCTTCTGAGAACTCCCAGGGAACCTGACGTTCCTCTAGGTTGGTCAGGTAAGACTTCCTCTAGTTGGGACCCTAAAGAAACCTTCCTTACTACGATTTCGACTTCGAGGTCATAAAACCTATAGAGTACGTTTCTCAACTGAGTAACCTTTTCTGAGACTACGACCCTCCCTAACCCCCGTCCTCCTCTTCCCCTGTTGGGCCCTACTCTACCGACCTACCGTAGTACCTGAGATACCAACACTCAGACTCACTTGAGGCCCTCTACCACTACCTGTCCCTCCGGACCGTACGACGCTAAGTACCCCAGTGTCTCAACCTGTGCTGACTCGCTGACTTGACTTGACTTGACTTATTTTTTAATAATCTTGGTCGTAGTTCTGTAAATACTTATATTTAGTCGATTATTTTTATACCAAGAGTTTTTCTTCATTGAAAATTT
Organism: Capra ibex; assembly: GCA_006410555.1. Classification (NCBI taxonomy): domain Eukaryota; kingdom Metazoa; phylum Chordata; class Mammalia; order Artiodactyla; family Bovidae; genus Capra; species Capra ibex. Next base: position 23,503,672 of record SJYO01052474.1, read on the forward strand.
CAATGAGACATACCATTCAAACAAAACTAACTTATTCTCATTTTTTAGATTTTGAACCTTTTATGTAAAAATGGTTTACAACGAACGTGCGAATTTAAAAGTATTATATGGAGATTATTTGATTAAGTAATCTCCCTGAAAGTGCAAACGTTGGACGAACTCCATATTGATTTACCGGGAGAATTCTTGTTTTTACGGAGTAAAACTTATTAAGATCGTAACTATCTTTACATTTTTTCAAGTCTATATACTATTAAGAGAAATCAGTTTAATAAAAGGAATTGTTATACTTTATGTCGAACGAATTATCGAATCACTAAAATTCTTTATTCTTTGACTTCCAATTTAAATATATTAATAGATACGAGATTAGACCTAATAAAGTACCAGAAGTTAAACAAAAATTTCTAACAACAAATCGACGAGTCAGTCAACGGTAAAGGAAGAGGTCCCCTAGAAGGGTTATATCCCTGTCTTGGGAGTAGAGAAGTAGTGTCCGTCTAGGAAATGGTGACTCGGTGCTGTCTTCGGGTATAGTTTTTCAAAAAGTTTAATATTACGCTGACAAAAATAAAGACAATACATAAAAATTAATAAATAATCATCCTTTATTATGTCCCTCATTATGTGCAACGTTTCGAAGTCATTCTATAGTGTCGGTCTTTTAATTGTGACTATGTTTAGTGGTTGGTACAAACGTAAAGTGGGTAAATTTTCACATACAGTGGGTATCATTTATACATACAGATGTTGAGACATTAAGATAGTAAAGATCTTACAATATAGTTAAATTAGTATCAATATAAGACGTAAAACTCTAACCGAAAAAAAGTGAGTCGTTTTAAGAGAACTCTAAGTTGGTCCAAAACGTGACAAAGTGATAAGGTAAGACATCTACATGGTGTCTAACGAATTAGTAAGTGGACAGGTTCCTGTAGATCCAACGAAAGTAAACTCCCCACAAAATTGATTTCGATGATACTCGTAAACAAATGTCCAAAATAACATCTGAAACCAAAAGTAAAGAGACCCTATTTACAGGTTCTAATTTCAATGTACCAACGTACCTTTAACATGCAAATTAAAAATTTCTTTGATAATCAGTAGGTCTTACCGAATATGATAAAGTGTGAGAGCCGTCATTACATGTTCAAAGAGATATAAGAGGGGTCATAAACCATACTAATAAGAAATAAAATCGGTAGACTATCTATACATCACTATAGAACAAACCAAAATTAAACGAAGAGGGATTACCAATTACGACAACTTATATAAAAGTACATGTGTAGATGGTAGACATTTAGAAAAAGTCAATTTACGGACAAGTACATAAAACGACTAAAGGATTAACTTAAATAAGTGTCATAAAAGATAATAACTCAAACCCCTTGGGAACGATATCAGATTTACGTTCAGGAAACAGTCTTAAAACTAAACGTTTGTAAAAGAGGGTCAGACATCTAACAGTTAGGTAAGAGAATTATCTTAAAAAGTGTTTTATTTTTTAAAGTTAAAATTTTACTTTGTTAAATAGTTAAAAAGTAGACGTGAAACCCAGTTCAGACTATTAAAAAATGGGTCGGGATTATAAAAAGGTAAGATAAAAAACATTTTCGAAACATAATAAAAAACAAAATGAGTATTCAGGTACTAGTTAAAGTTCACTTAAAATTATATTTCGTACTCTAAATCGGTCTCTAAAAAAAAAAGAAATAAACCATAAGTCAAGTCAAGTCAAGTCAGCGAGTCAACACAGACTGAGAAACGTCGGGGTACCTGACGTCGTGCGGTCCGGAGGGACAGGTAGTGGTTAAGGGTCTTGAATGAGTTTGAGTACAGGTAACTCAGTTACTAAGGTAGGTTGGTAGAGTAGGAGACAACAGGGGAAGAGGAGGGGGGACGTTAGAAAGGGTCGTAGTCCCAGAAAAGTTTACTCAGTAAAGAAACGTAGTCCACCGGTTTCATAACCTCAAAGTCGAAGTTGTAGTCAGAAAGGTTACTTATAAGGTACTGGTTAAAACTCAATTAAAATTATATTTCGTACTCCAAATCGGTCTAAAAAAAAAGGAAAAAAAAAAAACCACATGTCTACCGGTTAACAAAGTTGTAAGAAACAACTTTCACGATAGTAAACAATAACTTAACGAAAAAGTAGAAATAGTTTCAAGTAATAACTTATAGACGTATCTTAATAAAGATCTAAAAGATAGAACAAGGTACCTAGATAAGATAACCGGTTAAACAGGGAAAAGTTCATGGTTTTAGGGAACTAATGATACTAATACATCTTAAGGAATTTTATCCGTTTTAATAATCAGAGTGAAATAAAAAGAATAAGGTCTATCATAGATATGATTTCAGAATTAGAAAAGGTACAGTAAAAGTCTTATACGAATTATACAGATGTTCTTGAACGACTCTAAAGTTTTACTTAACGGAATTTGGATATCTATTTAAACCTCTCTTGACAAATGACACAACTCGGAAAGTTAGGTACTTGTATTATAAAGTGAGGTAAATGAATACGTAAGAAACTAAAGACGGTAGTTCCAAAAGATTAGAAGTTGTATATCTAATATATGTACGAAAAACTCTAAATATGGGTTCATGAAGTTAAAAGTAACTTAGTTGCTATTTTCTATAACACAAGAATTAAGACCATAGTTGTATAAGTAACAACTATGTTATACTTCTTTACTCTAATTAAAAGAAACACAATTAGAACACAAGATTTTGGGGTGACTTAACTGAATAATGTTATTAAGAAAAAATATCATAAGTCCCAAAAGAGAATTAAAGTGAACAGGGAACCTTCTTTTCGATACTGTTTAGATCTGTGGAATAATTTCTCATCTCTTTAGCGAAACGACTGTTTTCACGTAGATTAGTTTCCATACCAAAAAGGTCATCAGTACATACCTACACTCTCGACCTGGCATTTCTTCCGACTTAACTTAAACTTAACCTAACTTTCAACGAGTCAGTAAAGACTGAGAAACGTTGGGGTTCAAGTACCTTAAGAGATCCGGTCTTATGACCTCACCCATCGAAAAGGAAAGAGGTCCCCTAGAAGGGTTGGGTCGTTAGTTTAGGTCCAGAAGGGACAATCGAGTTGACCATTTCTTAGACGGACGTTACGTCCTCTGGGGTCAACTTAAGGACCCAACCTTTCTAGGGGAACTCTTCCCAATCCAGTGGTGAGGCCATAAGGACCCGAAGGGACCACCGAGTCTATATTTCTTAGAAGGACGCTTCTTCTGACTGACGGTTTCTTAACTACAAAAGTTTGACACCACGATCCTTTCTGATAACTCTCAGAGAATTTGTCGTTCCTCTAGTGTGGGCGGTTCGGATTCCCTTTAGTTGGGACTTGTCAGTGACCTTCCTGACTATGACTTAGAGGTTACTTAAACCGGTAGACTACACTTATCGGTTGAATAACCTTTTCTGGGACTAAGACCCTTTCTAATTCCTGTCTTCCTCTTCTCCCACTGTCTCTTACTCTACCAACCTATCGTAGTGACTGAGTTACGTGTACTCAAACTCGTTTGAGGTCCTCTATCACTTCCTGTCCCTTCGGACCACGCGACGTCAGGTACCCCAGCGTCTCAGTCCTTACTGAATCTCTGATTTGCCGTCGCAAGATACCTCGACAGTGTAGGAGACATTTATTCTTGTCGAAGTAAAGAGAGAAACGTTAAACATACAGCAAAAACGAAAAAGAACAATCGGAAAAACACGACCGATCTTAAAGATCGTATGCGACTTTTTCTTGTCACTCCCGTCTGTAAGAGCAGAACAAGGGTTAGGTCCTCCCTTTCATAGGTAAGTCAGAAACTTTTATTTCGTACTACAACGACGTCCGAAGACATACACATTAAAAAGGTGATATCTTTCAGGGGGACGTAAACTCGAGTCTCAAAAATCAGTACTTACCTCCAACCGAGACCAGTGTCTGAATAAGTCGTAGATGATTACTAGTTTATTAACAAGAATATATCGGATGACTATGACACCCAACATTACTAACTAAAAGTTTACGACTTGATCTGACCGTATTGGTATTATTTAGGGTGAACAGTACCGTATATTAAGAAAAGTGTTTAACAACTTAAATTAATTGTAAAACAACTAAAAATGTAAATACAAGTACCAAAAATTACAAAAATTAAAAGAAAAGAGTGTTAAAGAAATAGAGTAAAACCTCAAAGTCACTATGAACGGAGTATTTTACTCAATGTCAGAGACGACCTTCTGTTGTGTCTTATGACCGTACTAAAGAGGAAGTTTACAACCCATTTTAGGTGATCACTTTGATGGTCCGAATCATGAAATAAAAAACATCCGATTAAAAATAATAGAGAGTAACGTACTTAAAACAATCTAACATAGAAAGTTCTTTAACGGATAAAGTAGATTTAATAGTTTAAAGACCCGTATCTGAACGAGTAAAATAGTAAAATTACAGGTACCCGAGTCGTCACCACGAGAGAGAAAGTAAAAAATATAATAGGTGTAAGATCTACTATCTACATCTATATCCATAGATAACCAATCAGGACGTTTTCCAAGTAATTAAAATAAATAGTAAAGTTTCTTCATTTAGTCAAAATAAAAGAGCTGACGAAAGTTAAGATATTTAAACACTGAAATGATAAGGAAGGTGAGTCAAACCTAAATAAAACAAAAAGAAAAAGACAAAAGAATTCCATCCTTGTATTTAATGACTGAAGTCTATAAAGAAAAAAAGATAACGTTCGTGTATGGGCACATTTACAAGGAGAGTTATGACACAGTCAACGTAGGATTTATAAAACTACATAAAAGTTAAAGAAAGTCATGGTATTAAAAAATAAAATTTTTCATGTATGTAGTTGTTGTTGTTTTTTGATACATAGTCCATTATAACGATGATTTATATTTCTTTAAGAGGAGAGAAGGGTAAAGTTTTTATCAATTACAATCCTGTCGGACTCCTGAAAAAAAGGTTAGTACATTTTTAATTAACAAAACATTTGTTACTTTCACCAAGTTAATACAGGATGAGAAACGGTGGGTACCTGAGATCGGGATGTCCGATGAGACAGGTACTTTAAGATGTCCGTTCTTATGACCTCACCTGTCGGTAAGGGAAGAGGTCCCCTAGAAGGGTTTGAGTCCCTAACTTGAAACCAGAGGACGTAACGTCCACCTAAGAAATGACAGACTCAATAGTCCCTTCGGGGGCATATATAATATCTTATGTGTATATTACATACATAATAATATGTATATATGTATGTATAACACATGTATGTATATTATGTGTACACACATAATATATGGATATATGTGTGTATCTTATGTATGTACCTTAATAAATACATAATATATGTAATATTATCTATATATTATATACATAAAATATATTATTTATATATTATGATAAAATATATCTCCTCGTTATATTTCTAAAAAGTAAATGGTGAATGATATAATTACCAGAAGAAGGTCCAATACTCTTACATCATACAAAAGTGTTTAAACTTACCTTATACAGGTAAGGTGGACACCTCAGTCTTTGACCTCTTCATATATCACCCAGTGTCTAAGTGAAGGAGTAAAATACTCATTTAGGTCATCTAAAGTTGAGTAGTTAACTAGAAATGTACGTAGGTAACAATGTCCGTTTGTACACAACGTAACGTTTTGTTTTTATGCACTGTAAAGTGAGGTCTTACCAAAAGTTCTTTTTGTATGAACAAGTTAAATAAACTCTTTTGAAGTTATATGTTGTCTCTTCCGTCACCGTGGGGTGAGGTCATGAGAACGGACCTTTTAGAGTACCTACTTCCTCGGACCATCCGACGTCAGGTACCCCAACGATTCTCAGCCTGTACTGACTCGTTGAAGTGAAAGTGAAAAGTGAACGTACGTAACCTCTTCCTTTACCGTTGGGAGAGGTCACAAGAACGGACCTCTTAGGGTCCCTGTCTCCTCGGACCACTCGACGGCAGATACCCCAACGTGTCTCAACCTGTGCTGACTTCACTGAATCGTCGTCGTCATCGTTATATGTTTTATGGTGTTTCTTTACCTTTTGGATCATTTTTACTAAATAGTGTCACAAAGGATAATTTTTGTCTTAAGTATCGTAGAATAAAGATATGAGTTTTGTAAGGGTAGTTAAGAGTTTAGTAATTCTCATTTCTGACTAAAGTACAACACCCGTTCGCTAGTCTAGATCGTAATAAGTGGGAACATACTAGGGGATGAGACCAAGTACAGCAAGGAAGACAACGTTTGTGTCTCTGGTGGAACGGTCAAGAAGGAGCCCCGAAAGTGTGAACGATAAGAGAGACGGTCCTTATGAGAGAGGGTAATGTCGTAGAACTAAATGAAAGAGTAAGAATAGCCAGAATAAAATAATGGAAAAATGAAATAAAGAGTGAAATAATGTAAAAGTGAAAGAATGAATTCAGAATCACCGTGACAAATCGTAAACAAATGACTTACTTAATTGATCGGTGGATAAGATACCAATTCTTACCCAGTGGGTTCTCTACGAATCCAAGTTTAGGAATATATCCGTCACACATTGACACAGAATGTCCCTTTGAATCAATTACGGAGACACCAAATTAAGTACGCACGAATCAACGAGTCAAGGGTGTTCCGAGGAGACAAAGACCCCAAAGGGTCCGTTTTTATGACCTCACCCAACGGTAAGGGAAGAGGTTCCCTAGAAGGACTGGGTTCCTAGTTTGGACTCAGAGGATATGACGTCTACTTGAGAAGTGGGAGATTCGGTGGTCCTCTCGGACCAAATTAAGTAAGCAGATATGTTGGCTCTTTTGTCTTCATAAATAGAGTACCTCAACAATGAGTTTATAGTCCTCTTTTATATACATTTTTAAAAAAGTGTCACGACACTTGTCTCCTTCATGATTTTTGACTACTTCTATAAAATATAATACAATATGTTACTAATCTTTATAGTTATCTTTTTATGAGTCAATACATATAAACGTTTGAACCACGGGAACTACCATTTTTATATAAAATATAATGTGTAAAAATATGACGAGTCCATTTTTGTTGAGATACAGATACACACATATACTACGAACATATATAGTGTCTTCATTTACATAGATGGGTAGAAGATACACAGTAGAAAAGGAATCTTTGTGAAAACTAAGATAAACAATGAAAGGTGGTTTTTTCATTAATATCCATATAATAAAAAGTGTAGAGATACCAGGAGACCACTCCGACTAAATACTAAGGAAATGACGGGGTTTCCAGGTTGAGATTGTAGATTCTCAAAATAAGGTACCCCGAAAGGAAGAGTTGAAGGGTCCGTCGGACGAAGAGTAAACGAGGTGTCGATACCCCACCATAAAAATAATCCTTATATCTGGATGTCGATAGTTTTAGTCGTTATATGGGTTCCTTTAAAATTTCGAGAGTATCTGAGGGAATCACAAAAGGGGAGTTCTATAGGTACCATAAAGTGAAGTTAGTCGTACATTTAAGAAAATGATTCAGAGACAGTACCAACTTTTAGTACAATGAGAGTTTTCCTTACTCTCGTTTTACGACAATTACAAAGTCTCCTAACAAAAAGCAAGAATAGTATTCTTGTTGTGTATTAATAATAACTTTTAATTCACCATTGTTTATTTATAAGTCTTACAGTAAAATTTTTATATTTGACATGTCGTTACTTGTACATATATAGAATTTCAAAAAACCCGAAGGGACTACCGAGTCTGTCATTTCTTAGGTGGGTATTATACTCTCTGGACCCAAGTTAGGGACCCAACCCTTCTAGGGGACGTCTTCACTTTCCGTAGGATGAGGTCATAAGACCGGACCTCTTAAGGTACCTGTGTCCTCGGACCGTCCGATGTCAGGTGCCTCAACGTTTCTCAGTCTGTACTGACTCTCTGTAAGTGAAAGTTCCCAAAAATATATTAGAGACGTAAGGAGGGGAAGAGGAGGAAAAGAAAGAGTAGGAAAAGGAAGAGAGAGAGAGAGAGTAAAATGGGGGTTTTCTTTCCTTATTATATGGGTGTAATGAAATTCATACGTAAGAAAACTTTGACATTTAATTTTAATAGTAAAACAATCCTCGTTGGACATAAAAAATTTTTTAAAACATTTTCCGTATAAAGAGGGTCAACGGGTGAAAACATAGTCAATTATAGTCAAAATACACCAGAATAAAATTAAACGTTATTACTACAACACTTGTCTTAACAAATAGGGGGGACTTTAAGCATACAACTTAAAGATTAGACGTCGTGAAGAGTAATACTGACACAAACCTCTATGTCAGAAACCTTTCCCATTGATTCAATATTACTTCGGGAATCACGTCCGGAATCAGGTTATACTGACCGTGAGAAATTTTTCTCCTCTGTCCCTGTGTCCGTACTTGTCTTCATTTTGGTGTACTTCTATGTCCCTCTTCTGTCGGTAGGCGTCCGGTTTTTTTCTCCGGAGTCTATTTTGGTTCGGACTTCGGTGGGTCTAATAAGCTAAAGATCGGAGGTCTTAACAGTCTTTTATTTAAAGACGATAAATTCGGTAGGTCAGATACCGTATAAACACACACACACACACACACACACACACTCCCTCTCTCTGTCGGGATCTTGTGATTATATGCATAATTAGTGAATAACGTTATATATAACTTTTATATAAAGGATCACATAAACAAATATATATATATATATATATATATATATATATATATGTGAGGACACTTCATACTGTATTTCGGTCTGTCATATTTTAGTATTAACATGACGAAACACCTAAAAGAATCTTACTCAACTGTATACATTGGTGAGGGTCTATCTTATCTTGTAGTAATCGTGTTAATCTTGACCTGTACCTTGTTGTCTGACCAAGGTTTATCCTTTTCCTCATGTAGTTCCGATATATAACAGTGGGACGAATAAATTGAAGACACGTCTCATGTAGTACTCTTTGCGACCCGACCTTCTTCATGTTCGACCTTAGTTCTAACGGCCCTCTTTGTAGTTATTGGAGTCTATACGTCTACTGTGGTGGAAATACCGTCTTTCACTTCTTCTTGATTTCTCGGAGAACTACTTTCGTTTTCGTCTCTCAATTTTTCAACAGAATTTCGAGTTATAAGTCTTTTGATTTTAGTACCGTAGGTCAGGGTAGTGAAGTACCGTTTATCTACCCCTTTGTCACCTTTGTAACATTTTGAAATAAAACCCCCCGAGGTTTTAGTGACGTCTACCACTGACGTCGGTACTTTAATTTTCGGTGAATGAGGAACCTTCCTTTCAATACTGGTTGGGTCTGTCATATAATTTTTCGTCTCTGTAATGAAACGGTTGTTTCCAGGTGGATCAGTTTGGATACCAAAAAGGACACCAGTACATACCTACACTCTCAACCTGATATGTCTTTCGACTCGTGGCTTCTTAACTACGAAAACTTGACACCACAACCTCTTCTGAGAACTCTCACAAAACTTGACGTATCTCTAGGTTGATCAGGTAGGATTTCTCTAGTCAGGACCCACAAGTAACCTTTCTGACTACAACTTCGACTTTGAGGTTATGAGACTGGTGGACTACACTTCTTGACTGAGTAACCTTTTCTGGGACTACGACCCTTTCTAACACCCATCCTCCTCTACCCCTGCTGTCTCCTACTCTAAAAACCTACCGTAGTAGCTGAGTTACCTGTACTCAAACCCACTTTAGACCCTCAACCACTACCTGTCCCTCCGGACCATACGACGCCAAGTACCCCAGCGTTTCTCAGCCTGACTCGTTGACTTGACTTGACTTGACTTCGTGGGTCTTAGGTAAGAGTAAGAAAGGGACTTGGCAGTGTCCCACGTCACAGTAAGTGAGTCAAGACAAGTTAAAAAACACTGGGGTACCTGACATCGGGCGGTCCAAGAAGAAAGGTACCTGAAGAGATGGTAGATTCAGTGGTCCCTTCGGAAGAGACTTGGGAGGAATTTAGATTTACATTTCTCTTGAAACAGAGATAATTGATCAAGATGTATATACATTCGAGTCGAATACATTTTACGGTCGGGTAAAAGGATTGTGGTCGTCGTTACATTGGTGTGTACCCTCGACGTGAAAGAGGTACAGATCCCGGTGTAATCCATTACGGTCAGAAATAAGATCAGTACACAGAAAAGAAGTAAAATCAGTAAGAGAAAACGCATTTCACTATCTCGAAATTTAAATTAAAAAGAAACTCACTCTCTAACTTGTAGAAAAGTTTACGAAAAATTAAATCACGTGAATGAAAACATACTCAGGGAATAAGTAGTCAAAATAACAAATGATAGAAAAAGACTGACATTCTCAAGAATTATGTAACTTTTATATGTAATAAATAGATATATATATATCATGTAAAACAGGTATAAAGTGAACGGTAATTTCGAAAATTACAACAGAAAATTGTTTATCCTTATAAATTACATCAGGAAAGGTAGTATATAAAATACCAATTACAAGAAATACAGAAGAAAGTCTTTAGAAACCGGAGAATGTTCCAGTTCTTCAACAAAAGGACGTAAACCATGGAAGATCTCTCAAAAACCACCAAAACAAAAATCTAGAAATCGTAGATCTTACATCTCAAAAGTTAAAATACTAGATTCTAAAGAAAAAAGTCCTCCCATAAGTTAAGTAGGTTGTAGTAAGTTAAAAGAAAACGTAATGACGTCACTTCAAAGTGGAATTAGTATTTAGTTCCAGTGCATAAACATTAAACAAAAGACCTAAAAGATATTAGAAAGTAATTAGACAGTTACAGACGTGTTTTCAGTAAACCACAGTCTAAGAGAGTCAAAAACTGATAGACTTTTATACAAATGAAATAAGTGTAAAAACTTTGTATAAATGACCTAAATTTAAAGTCCCAATCGTCAATAAAAGAGAGTCTAGAAGTTTCTATAGTAAGATAAAAGAAAACCGAGGGAAACGAGGAAATCTATTCAGTCATCACTCCAAACAACATGGATTAGTCCAACTGAATAATAAGTAAATTTACATTTACATAAAAATGTTGAACCTTAGAAAATCCTCCCTTTTATAAGTTAATTTACACGTATTAATTGTATATATAATATATATATATTTAATTTTAATTTATAGTATGTTCTCTTTTTAATTGGACCTAATAAATACGTTTAATACTATTTGACACTATGTATAAGTGAGATTTATATCTTATGAATCCATCCAAAAGAAACGAAAGAAATACAATAACCCAAAGAATTGAAAAGGACTTAAACCGACTTACAGGATAAGGGAGATTTCGAAAATCTCGAGACTAATATGAATGTAATTTTTTAAAATTGACAGTGGATAGTCAGTCAAGTCAAGTCAAGTCAGTGAGTCAACACAGGTCGAGAAACACCGGTGTATTGAGCGTCGTGCGGTCCGGAGCGACAGGTAGTGTTGAGGGCCTCAGGTGGCTTTGAGTACAGGTAACTCAGCCACTACGGTGGGTCGGTAGAGTAGGAGACAGCAGGGGAAGAGGAGTACGGGGGTTAGAATGGGTCGTAGTTCCAGGAAAGGTTACTCAGTCGAGAAACGTAGTTCACCGGTTTCATAACCTCAAAGTCGAAGTTGTAGTCAGGAAGGATACTTGTGGGTCCTGACTAGAGAAAATCCTACCTGACCAACCTAAAGGAAAGTCAGGTTCCCTGAAAGTTCCCTGAGAGTTGTAGTGTCAAGTTTTCGTAGTCAAGAAACCGTAAGTCGAAATAAATATCAGGTTGAGAGTGTAGGTATGTACTGGTGACCTTTTTGGTGTCGGAACTGATCTGCCTGTAAACAACTGTTTATTACACAGACGAAAAATTATACGACACATCCAACCAGTATTGAAAGGAAGGTTCCTCATTCTCAGAAAATTAAAGTACCGATGTCAGTGGTAGACGTCACTCAAATCTCGGGTCTTTTTATTTGAGTCGGTGACAAAGGTGACAAAGGAATAGATAAACGGTACTTCACTACCCTGGCCTACGGTACTAGAAGCAAAAGACTTACAACTCGAAATTCGGTTGAAAAAGTGAGAGGAGAAAGTGAAAGTAGTTCTCCGGGAAATCAAGAAGAAGTGAAAGACGGTATTCCCACCACGGTAGACATATAGACTCCAATAACTATAAAGAGGGCCGTTAGAACTAAGGTCGAACACGAAGGAGGTCGGGTCGTAAAGAGTACTACATGAGACGTATATTCAATTTATTCATCCCACTGTTATATGTCGGAACTGCATGAGGAAAAGGATAAACCTTGGATATCAAAAACTTTTATCTTTTTGACTTATTATCGAGACATATCGAGAGATACGAGGTCTAATCCATAAAAGATAACGCATAATAGGTCAAATGGTAAGTGGAGGAATCGAGACAGGAAAGATCACAATCTGAGTAGATGACTCGAGAATTAATGTTATGAAAGTAACAGGTCGAGACATTAACGGTGACATACACACACACACACACATATATATATATAAATGTCTAAGGTCAAGAGACATCAATGAATAAAACGACTTATATTAACGTTAAATTCAAACGTAAAAATATTTGATACACTCATTGGACATCTAGAGAAAGGTAAAAAGTAAAGATAGTTGAGACATACGTTCGACTACAAAGTAATTTTTTGTTTATTAAACAAACGTTTTAAAAATTTAAAGATCCATTAGAATACATTAGACCTTTATTTACTAAAGTCAAGTACTGACAGCTATTTAAAACTACGTCTGATGGAATTTAAGTTAGTCTTTGACTTAGTATCGACACACAAGTCCGGAAAAAAAAAAAAATCTANAGAAAGGTAAAAAGTAAAGATAGTTGAGACATACGTTCGACTACAAAGTAATTTTTTGTTTATTAAACAAACGTTTTAAAAATTTAAAGATCCATTAGAATACATTAGACCTTTATTTACTAAAGTCAAGTACTGACAGCTATTTAAAACTACGTCTGATGGAATTTAAGTTCGTCTTTGACTTAGTATCGACACACAAGTCCGGAAAAAAAAAAAAAATCTAAACAAGAATTAAGAATCTTTCTAGGAAAGTCAACATGGTTTCTGTACTCTGATGGTGTCAGCTTCGAAATGAGTACGAAAAAATAGAACATCAGGACGTCGTGCCTATTTACACGTTTTGTTGGGTTCCTCTCTTCGTCACTTCACATACTTCGAATGAAGAGCCCTGAAAGGATCACCAGGTCACCAATTCTGAAACAGAAGGTTACGTATCCTCACATCAAAGCCAGGGACCAGTCCCTGAATTCTAGGGTGTTGGGAATTCCGGTTTTTTATTTTTGTATTTTGTTCCTTATAACATTGTTTTAAGTTATTTCTGAATCCTTTTTTCATTGAATTTTTTTTTTTTTTCTCTCTTTCGACTAAAGAGATACGAAGTGAATAGAATCCCTAAGACTGAGGAATTCAGTACCGATAGAACGGTAGAATATTGAGATTATTTAGGAAAAGAGAAGGTAGGGTCCTCTGATGGTTTTCCAAAGAATGAGGACAAGAGACATTAAAAGAAGAGTCGTCTCTACACACAGTATATAACGAACACTCAACCATTTGTCAAGATATCCTTTTAGTCGAATTTTACAACCCAAATCGTGTCTCTAAAACAAAAGAAAAGGAAAAATTTCTAAAAAAAAAATTACACCTGGTAAAAATTTCAGAAATAACTTAAACAATGTTATAACAAAGACATCCTATGAAAACCTAAAAACCAGTGTTCCGTACACCCTAGAATCGAGGAGTTGGTTCCTAGTTTGAGTGTGGAACGTAACCTTCCACTTCAGAATTGGTGACCTGACGGGCCCTTCAGGGTCTCTAACAGAAAAAAATCGTTGTAGCACTGGTTATTATAAAAGTAATGGAATAATTGAGAACCTACGTAAAATTTAACTATTCAATAATAGTACTTTGATGATAAGTAACTTTTTATCTTTTATTATAATATAAATAAAGTTAATAGGATTTAAACACTACAAATTCTTTCTTACCAAGTTTACAATTTTTGTTCACCTAAAATAAGAGTATTAGATACTGTAAAAGTTTTAGTACAGTCAAAAAACGTAACGTTAAAATTAAAAATATCAATAAAAGAACCCTAAACATTACTGACAAAAGTTCATAAAAATTAGAATAGTAGTGTCAAAAGAGTCAGAAATTGACTTATAAAGACGTGATCTTAAGAGAAGACACATACACGTCTACATGAACGGAATCTTCAGATTGGTAACGACAGGATTATATCTGTCTAACGATAAACCCAGGTTACATGTCAAAGTGAGATATCGAAGAATAATCAAGTAAAATCCAATCAAGATAAAAAAGAACTTTAGGTGTAGAAAGAGAAACACTAAAAAAAAAGGTAAAGAAAACGACCTATTAAAATGTTTCTATTTCATATCAACATAGTTTTATTTACTAGTCTTTTAAATAATTCTAGAGGAAACGGATTTTAATAGAACTTGACGTGATTCTATATTAACTCTCAAAATGACTTTATATCCTAAGTTCATGGTTGTGGTAAAGACAGAGTCTTCAATGTTACAATATCAGAGATTGTTCGGACAGGTACTTAGATCTTACGGAGAAGAGAAGTAGAGATCTAGAATATGAAAATAAAAAACGGACTAAGTAATTAAAATGGATTTTTCGTATACCGATATCTGTCGTCTCTAACGAAACAAGGTATTTATGATAAATTATATATGTGATTGGATATGAAATTTTAGTCTTCTAAAAACAGAGAGAAGTACAAACAACGTTTAAGGGAATAGTAAATGAATCAATGAAGTAATTTTGGTACCACGGGACTACTTGTGGTTGACTCGGAAAATAGTCTTGAGAATACCTATAATATAGTGAGACATCAAAAAATGTCAATATAATTATATTAACGTCATTTCTATGTTCCATTAAGGGAAGGGTTCTATTACAAAATTTTATACTTTTTACTTTATTTTTATGTGATACGGACACATTATCCTTTTGAGTTCAAATATATAGTATGTGTCAATATAAGTCTCTTAAATAACGTCAGAGATTCTATGAAAGATAATGGAGCTAGTTACATAGACATTTATAAGAAAAGTTACAATGTTTTTAAAATAAAGGGATTGTAACAGTATAACTCGAATAAATATTATCAAGTTTCAATATCTGTTATTCGAGTATGTGTGACAGTCTTATATCTATCTAGAGACAATGAATGACAGGACTATACAGATTTTATCAATTGTGAACACACTTAATATTTTTTTTTTACGATTTTTACATGAAAGGAGGAGACTTTTAATTAAACATTTAAAGATACAAATAACTTTATCGGGTGAATAAAACACGTACGAGTCAGTGAGTCAACACAGACGAGAAAACACTGACATCGGGGGGTCCGATGAGACAGGCACCGTAAAAAGTTCATTCTTATAACTTCACCCAACGGTAAAGGAAGAGGTCCCACAGAAGGGCTGGGTCCCTAACTTGGACGTAGAGGGCACAGAGGACGTAACGTCCGTCTAAGAAATGGACGACTCGGTAGCCCCTTACGGGTGAGTAAAATGATAATAATAAACATGGATGTATTCTGTATAGGTAAAGGGTACGACAGTAGTGTTTTACTCACCGAATTTTGTTCTCTTTTAAAAACAGAGTGTCAGGACCTCCGGGCTTCAAGTTTTAGTTTGAAAGGGAGACACTTTGGAAGGAGAGGAGACGATTGAAGACCTAAAACGATCGTTAGGAACTGTTGGTCAACATCTACTTATTGAGATCAGAGACGGAGACATAGTGTCTCGGTATGAAAGAAAATTGTAGAGACACTGACAGAGTAGAGAAGAATATTCATGTCTTTAGTATGACTTAATTCTCGGGTGGGATTCTGTCACAGGAGAGTGGATTAATGTCCCGAAGGGACTTCGAGTCAGCCATTTCTTAGACGGACATTACGTCCTCTGGGACCAAGCTAAGGACCCTACACTTCTAAGGGACCTCTTCCCTTTCCGATAGGTGAGGTCATAATACCGGACCTTTATAGGTACCTGACATATCTGGGACCTCAGTGTTTCTGAGTCTGTGCTGACTCGTTGAAAGTGAAAGTCGATTAATGTGAACATTGTTGGAACAAACGTTTATTCCAGTGTAAGACTCCGGGGTTCCTAATCCTAAAGTTGTATCAAAATTACCCCCTGTGTTAAGTTGAGTTTTCTATCCTCTGTGACATTTTATCAAATCTCTTACAACAAAATTTATATTGTCCCGTTTGTTAGTTAATACATTTCGGTTTAATGAGTTGACTCCTTAAAGTTGTAGAACGTCAAAGAGTTTATCGGTTAGATTTAAAATTGGGTAAATCAACTATTAATTAAAAAATTATCGGTTCCGTTAATTCTTATCGTTTAATTCGTTTAACGACAAAATCACTAATTTGTCTTAATTTTGGAGTTCAACTTTCGTCCGTCTCGTTTCCCCCTGTAATGTTTATAGGACTAATAAACGAAAGATAGGGAAAAATCACACTTTTAATAATACTGCAATAATGGGTACTTCATGTATTTACTTTTCTATGACTTTTATTCATAATAGACCAATTTCTTTTGAATCATTTTGTCATAAACAGTAAGTAGACAGAGTTTAAATAAAAGAAATACAATGAAAAAAGAGGAATAATAAAACAAGTTTTCTGAGAGTTTAAAACCGACCTATTCATGGTACATTCCTGGTGCACTTTAGCGACCCGAGTCGTGTCAAAGACTAAGTTATGTAGATCTTACACTATGTCCATAAACGTAGAAATGAGAGAGGTGGAGATACTAGGATTAGGTTGATATAGTGTATAATGTGAGACTATTTGTGATGACAAAACGATGACTTTAAATGTGTTATAAAAATTCTTGAGTATGAGAAAATGTAAAACATGTAAAAGATGGTTGAATAATAAAAAAGTCAACTAAAATGAAAAACCGCGATCTTAAAACTAGATGGGTACTTTGTAAAAAAAAAAAAAAAATGTTTTGAGGGATTGGTTTTCCTCATTCACATTTAGCTAATACTTTACCCATCCTGAGGAAGTTGATAAACGTCTTAAGTTGAAGTAAAAAGGACTAATGATGGAAGTCCTGATGTAGTTTTATAAGGAAAAGGTGTAGACCTACTATAGTTTCCCTTTAAGATATCAAAAGGTCCGTCTCGGTCCTAATCTTGTTAAAGAGATAGTACATAATTATTTGGGTCGTTAGACTTAGGTATGAAGTTCGAATAAACGTTAAATTTCAAAGAGGGTGAAGGGATATAAATTGAGTCTGGTCGGTCTCTTTAGACTTTCTTCAGTCCACGTCACAAACCATGAACTGAGGAGACGAGTAGTACGATAATTTTTAAGGAGATAGTCACCAGACTACTTCCTTCTACTCCAGTCTATGTCTCTTCAACGTTAACATATAGAGTGGTATATTAAAAAAAGACGATAGTCCCAGAGACGTGGGATTATTGACCGGGACAGACTTTCTTCATAGACTTTTCCGAGATCGAAGTGATGGAAGAAAGTGGAGAAACAGGTTAAGTCCTGTGGGTCCTATAAGGATGACGTGGAGATTGGAAAGAGACGATAGTGATTGTCGAATCGGTCTTAGAGTGAAAAAACCGTAAAGGTCTATTCTAAATTTTTTACCTTAGAAATACGGAAAATTCAAGTCCTCTAGATCTCGCTAGTTAAATTTCTTGTAAAAGTCAGTAAGGTGAAAACGTCGTTACGTTCACCCTAATTTCACAAAAGATACAGTCCTTATAAGTAAAGTCCTCTATTCTACAGTAAGATGTGAGGATCCTCTGTAGGAGTGTAAAGTTCCCCCAACGAGGGAAATCCGTGGGGGGAACAGAGAGGGTGTCTCCATATTGTCACTATGTATTTAGTCAAACCTATTTGAAAGAAGTTTCCTTAAGAGTGAGAGAAACTAATTGGAGGACAGAAAATTCCGCGTTCAATTTGTAGTTACCGGTACTTCCATAGTGATCAAACAAAGCTCTGCAGATTACGTTATTTACCTCCCAAAGGACGAAATAGTCATTTGTTGCTACAGTGTTAGTAGTCGCTAGGGTCGGCAGGGCCCGTTGGTCCTTCCTCCTGCTATGGACACTAGACCGTCGGAACTCCAATGTCGGTGAGGGATACCACTCGTGACTCCTGTTTACACACTATGACCGGGGTCTATCGAGTCACTCGTGTCTGCGAACGTAGAAAGGTATATATCTTTTCACGAATTAGGGAATTAGACTCTATAAACCAAAAGTAAGTGTTTTTATGAAAACTACAAGTCTGATGGACAGGAAACAACGTTTGAAGATATATTGGTATGGGGAGGGGACGGGGAGCCTCGTCAAGAGAGTCCCAGTGAACTCTCCGAGAGAGGGTCCGAACTTCAGGATTTTCAAAGGTGAATTATTTTGTATTGAGAGTTTAAAATCCAACACTGATACAAAATTCAGTTGTTAACGTTTATTTGTAGAGGGTAAACTTGAAACCCTTTAATCTACGAATAAAAGAGTGAGTAGTCGGAGTCGGTCCTTAGACTTAGTTTAACGTGACTTGATAAATTATAGGTTCACGTCTTCTAAGGAGATTTGATATATCAAGACAATTCTTCCATTCATAGTTGTGACGTACACCTAATCTGACGGGTTTCATGGGTCTAAGACTAGTAAAATCGACGAAAAGATCCGATGACCCTACTTCCAGTCCTGAATACCACGTACCAAAGAGAGTTAGAATAAATTTAACTTATTTTAATTATCAAAATACACTCTACTCTCGGCTTTACTCATTGAGATTTAGGCCCCCTTTGTAGGTTACCTAAACCTTCTCTTTTCCTCGGTTTATCAATTTGACTTTTCGTCCTCATACACTCGGTTCCTCTGTGTCTAGTCCGTTCTGTCTTTCTGTATACCTTATTAAGGTCTCTTCACTCCACGACAAATAAAGGAGGGTCCCACAGAGTTCGTGTTTCGACTTCTTATGACCGATTCTGTGTTCCATCGAGGCGTGTCAAAGGTTCTAAGAGTCCACAAAAACAAAACTCTTTCAACCACACGGACACGAGTCAGTGAAGTCAGCACCGGTTGAGTCGCTGGGGTACCTCATATCGGCTGGTCCGAGGATACAGGTACCCTAAGAGGTCCGTTCTTATGACCTCACCCAACGGTACTGGAGGAGGTCCCCTAGAAGGGTTGGGTCCCCAACTTAGACGCAGAGAATGCAGAAGACGTGACCGTCCGTCCAAGAACTGGTGATCGCGGTGGAACCTTCGGGTAACTCTTCCAAATACATACGAATAAATAAACGGTTTCACGGAACTTTGTTTTTGATGTAAAAAAAATAAAGGTGACATTAACTTGGAAAATTCTACAATAGTAGACAGATTTATGTCTACTATAAATGAAGGTTCCGCATGTGTTACCCTTATCGTGAATATACTGACATAAGGAAATTACATGTAGATAAAACTCCTGTACCATAATTGACGTCTAAAAGGTAAAGACTATATGACAAAAGTTCACCAAATTTTAAAATAAAATGTAAAACTTCTCATTTTTGATTCTTTAAATATTCTAAAAGTAAACAATAATTCGATGAGAAGCTAAACCGTTTAATTTTTTTTAGTAATGTTAAAGAGAGAGAACAAGTTTTAATAAAATTAGAGTACTTAAAGTCCGATAAATTTTTAAACTGTCACATAGGCTGACTCAAATTAATTGTGTAAGAGAAGATTCAGTTCGAGAGAGTGAGAGACAACCTTTGGTTGAAAAAGTAATCACTAAGATTATTAGAAAAGATTAAGACTTAGAGAGAGACATATAGAGATAGGTACATAGAGATAGTTAGATATAAATGAAAGATACATTAAACAGGTATATATAAAAGAACTTAAGGTAAAGACGAGGTTAAATAAAATAAAATAAAATAAAATAAAAAAATGGTGTTTATTCTAGAAAATAACAGTGGTAATTCTCAGACGTAAAATTTGGCTAAGAACCTGACCACCGAGCATAGGTAGTCGAGCAAGTTGAAATCGTGGACAGAGTAGGGGTCATCGAAAAGGTCTTGATGATGGAAGTGGTACATCGAGGTACCCAAAAGGGTTAAGTTTAAACCCGAAGAAGTCGTAAAAATGAAAAGATTGCTTCTGTAGTACCTCGCCTATTTATCTAACCGTTCGGAAAAGATACAGAAAAGGCTACGATATACCTTAGTTAAATAACTGGTGGAGAAAGTTCAGTAGACAGACGTGGAGAGCCCAGTACTAAAGGTAGTAGAAGAACACCTAGCCCGCGTGGACGACCACGACCCGCATTCTCCACAAGGCTTAGACTAGCAACTCGAGAAATCATTTTGGGTGTGTCTTGTCTGCTTCGTTCATTGGTAGCCATCAGAACTGTAGTTGCACTCGAAGTCAGTACCAGACGGTAAAAAACTGGTCCCTCGTGTAAAACATCGCCCATTCTAGGTATGGTACTTTCAATCAGTCCGTCAAAAACGGGACTTGTAGGAGTCATTAATCGAACTTAAAAAATTTACGCTGAAGTAGTAAGACGTCTAGTCGTTCTGAGTGAAGTTTTTGTACTGGAAACTCCGGTAGTCTACGCTAAAACCAAGGAACTCAAGGGCACTGGTTACAAAAGGGTTATAAGGAATATAACCTGTATCGACCACGAAAGTGTAGTATGGTTAGAAAAAGTCTTTTACCCAGTTGGCGAAAGAAGAACCGAGGGAAAAACGGAGGAAAGCATTCCGCGAACAAGAACGGCTGGCGGTACCACGGCGAGTCTCTCGGTTTTCCAGGTTAAATAAAATTATAGTATGAGTTGTACTAGAATATAAACGGACATCAACTATGTCCTTGTCACGTTTACTATAAGACTTATAAAGTCTCTCCCAAAAATAAAAAATTATAAAGAATTCTGAAATTCGTATTTGTAGTCTACTTAGAACGTCAACTATGTACTCCATAGTAATAACTACCTCCTTTCTTCTTAAAACCTGAGACTCCGAAACTTTACGAAACCCATCCTTTTTTTTGAAGGTCGGTGGTTCGTCCTTTAATTTACCCTAACAATTGGAAGTAATCCCCGAGTATTTGGATAATCATTAGTGGATATGGCGAAAGTTTTTTATCATTAATAACGGCCTTTCTGGTCTTAAGATCTAAATATTCCGGATCCATTATCTTTACGTTTCTCCCTAACAAATAAAGGTAAAAAAATCTCCTCGTTTTATGTAGTCGAGGACCCTCCGAACCAAGTCTTTTGGTTTTACACGATACATTTTATAAAGTGCATAAAGAAAAAACCTTTTTTCTTTCGAATCACTGTATGACGTCTAATAATGTAAAGAGGTCAAGGAAGGTATCTGTCAATAAATTGATTTCCGGGATAACCTTCCCGTACGTTCCTCTATGGTATTCATTCGGCTGGAGAACTCTCCTCGTTTAATTCTCATGTCACCACCCGTCGAAGGGATATGGTGACATACTACCCCGGACCGGACGACCACTGAGTTCTTACGTCGACTTTTCCCAGGTGATACACGCACTGCACTTTATAAAGACGATGAGAGTCTCTCCCGGTCATTTAATCTGACTCGAATCTCTTTAGAAAGTCATACAGATCCTCCTAAACTCCCGGTCATCAATCTGATAAATCACGAAAAATTCGGTACTAGACCTCTTCCGTTACCGTGGGGTGAGGTCATAAGAACGGACCTTTTAGGGTACCTGTCTCCTCGGACCATCCGACGTCAGGTACCCCATCGCTTCTCAGTCTGTGTTGACTCGCTGAAGTGAAAGTGAAAAGTAAGTAACCTCTTCCTTTACCGTTGGGTGAGGACACAAGAACGGACCTCTTAGGGTCCTAACCCCCTCGGATGACCCGACGGCAGATACCCCGGCGTGTCTCAGTCCGTACTGACTTCGCTGAATCGTCGTCGTCGTCGTTCGGTACTAGTCTTAGTTTATAATGTTAGTTGTAATTCGTTGTAATCACGAGACAATCGTGTCAACAGTTATTTCTCAAACCGAAAATAGAGTAGACACAAATAATATGAAGGTGACAAGGTGAGATATGTGGTAACCCGTCTATGAAATATACGTTTGAAGATCAAAATTCTAACTTGTATTCATAACACCCAACTACTCGACTTTTAAAAGTTGATAGTGAGGTCTCTTCGTTCCGTCAGACCTTTTTTCATGGAAAGGATCTAAGTCACCCCATACAATCCTATCAATTGGGTGACATGCGATCTACATTTTCAGACAGATATAGTGATCGGGAGTAAAGTTTCAGAAACCTTTAAGTCGATTAGGTAGAGACAGGATTAAGGGTCTCGGCAATCATCTTAAATCCACTCTTTTGATCACTCAGACTCTAGACCTACCCCACACCTAAAGTGAAGAGTGTATGTCACCTCTTGATTGATGAGGTTTGATCCTTCACATAGATCTAAGTCCCCTTGGTTTTTAACCGTTTACGAGTAACGCCACACATAAAAATTTTTGGATATTCTTTACACTGTATTTCTACTTTTAAGTCGTACGTTGTGAGTCGGAGTTAGTCTCTTCGTCATACCCTCCCTTCTAATTCTACTACCTCGTCTCTACGTCTCGAGTGGAGGGGGTTTCAGTTTCACTTTCAGAGAGTCAACGAAGGCTGAGAAACGTTGGGGTACCTGATATGTCAGGTACCTTAAGAGGTCCTGTCTTATGATCTCACCAATCGGATAGGGAAGAGGTCCCCTAGAAGGGTTGGGTCTCTAACTTGGGTTCAGAGGGCGTGACGTCCGTCTAAGAAATGGTCGACTCGGTGTTCTTTGTGTAGTTTTAATGTACATGTACAGTTCGTTAAGAGTGACTTTTGTTTGACTTCTGACCGTCTTTCTGAGAAGATGCAGGTTCCGACACTTCTTTCTCGATGCGTATCCTTCCCTTCACTAGTGTATCCCCGGACACTGAGATCCTTCCCTGTGTCTTTTCCTCCCCCTATATGATTGACAAGTAAGTATATGACACGTAGGATCGGGACACCCAAACTGTTGGTTCCCCTACTTAGGGAAATAGACCGAACGTTTGGTCACACCTTGACTGTCATTCCGACATTTTTTGGATTTGACGTGTACGTACGAAAGAGACGACTTTGTCCTTGACAGTCATGGTTATTGTCATGAACCACACATTCTGCGAGTTACTTACAACTTACTGAATGACCTATTTCCTCGAAGTCAAAGAAGTTTTCAAAATAAGTTCCCTTATTTTATTATAAATAACATACAAAGAATATTCTTAAACTCCATGATAAACATTTCTTGTGTAAATCAAACGTTAAAACAACAGGCCGTTATCATCTTTTAGTCATTCACGATTAAAAGAGAAGTGGGACAAAAGACTTACGTGTGTATGTGTGTCTCGAGTAAGTCAATGGAAAAACTTAAATATTTATGAAAATATCGGTATTAATCCGTATACTCTTTTTATGTCAGTAGTGTGAATTTTGATCTGTAATTTTAACGTAATACATAGACTTTTTACTAATGATCGTTCGTAGCGAAAGAATAATGAAAACAGTTTGACTAAAGATTATCTCCGTGTAGTGTAGAAAAGAATTGGTACATTATACTATTTCCTTTTATACCCTAAACGTCAGATCCGTACAGTTTAATTCAACTTGTATCTTTATAATGTCATTTATATCCAAAAGATGACGTGTATTAAAATGTACCTTTCGAAGTACAGTTCAGTTACAAATGGATAAATAGGTCCGGAGTTGTACCATGAATTGTAAGTAAAGCTAGTGGTACTTTCAAGATAAATATCAACTAGGGAGTTCGTAATTCTGTGAATTCTGTATATAGAACATGAACCCAAAGATATCTCTTGACAAACAGTGTCTATCGACTCACCACTAGTTAATCAGAAAAGACATGTAATAGAGTTTTTTTAGAATGAAATAGTAAAAAGACTTATCTAAATCAATAAATATATCATAAAATAGTGTAGTATAATACAATATGTTACAATGTGATATATACAGATAACTTAGAGAATGACACATATAGACAATTTATCCTTCCATTGCAAAACCTCAGGAACTGTTCTTATCTATTACATAACACGTGATACCTCATAGTGTGAAATACACTTTACTAGCTTTAATATCATCAGGTCTAAACCTAGTTTAGATAAGTCTAAGTTTCAGGAACAAAAGATGTGGAAACTGTCACGATACCAAAGTAGACAATAACCAAATAAACTATCGTGACTTACGCTACTCAAAGCAAAAATATAAAGTGTAAGAGTAAATTACGTAAGGATGTTGTGTCGACCCTTGTCAACATCAGCATTTGAGTTTGCTAATACACCAAAGATTTTACTTCCTTTTGATTATCTTGACTATCTCGTGTCAAAAATTTAGTTTTCAATTTTAGAATCTCTTCTAAACGTCAAGTAAACATCGAAATCCGGAGACTAGTGAGGGTAGTCGGGCTTATTTTAATCAAGTCAACTCACATTAAGTTAATGATACAAATTTTCGGTCATCGGAGAGTCTTCCCACACCTTTTGTAAGCAACGTTTACATAAAATACCACACACTTTGTCAAAGATAAAAAATGTCGTACATATATCCTTCATTTATGAAAAGGCAAACCATCTATTGGTTTGTCGAGTCCGTTTTCACACACTTCTATTTAAATCCTTCGACTCACGTTAAACTAAAAGTATTATAAAAATTATAAAACTCAAATAAAAGGACACTGTACGCACACGAGCGTACATCAAATCTGACGGACACTCACTTCACCGACTTAAAACGTAGTCTAGAAGTTTATTTATATTCTATGTATATATATGTGTTTGATATATTTATAATTATATTTAATTCATTATTGGTGAACATTATTTTAATTAAATTGAAGTATCCTTTAAAAATTTGGGTCGTCAATAACAATTAACAAACGTTATATTGAATGTCCCTTCCCTGTATCGTTTCTTGATCTATCGTTCGGACCGTTCTTATGACCTCACCCAACGGTACGGAAGGAGGTCCCATAGAAGGGTTGGGTCCTTAGCTTGGGTGTAGAAAATGTAGACGTCATAGTATCGTCCCAAAAAATGATGATCGTGGTGGACCCTCCGGGATTAATGGTGACTAACGTTTATAATTTATTTATAGATGTACATTTTGTTCAAAGCGGTCCATGTATGTTTCACTTACTTGGTGTGTAAACCATATAAAGAGGTATGAAGGAGGGAACTAAACGTATCCGTGAGTCTAAACTTTGTTTTATAGTTGACAGACACCGTACTCTAAAGTACTGATCTAATAAATATTACGAACGAGACGGCGATTTAGCGAACTCAACACAGACGGAGAAACACTGGGATACCTGATAGCGGTCGGTCCGAGGAGACAAGTACCTTAAGATGTTCGTTCTTATGACCTCACCTAACGGAACGGGAGGATGTCGGATAGACGACATGGGTCCCTAGTTTGGGTGTAGAGTATCTGTCCGTCCTCTGTGACGAATCAAGTGTATAAAAAAAAAAAAAATAACCTCATACAAACGAAAAGTTACAACACGATCAGAGACGACATGTTGTTTCACTTAGTCAACATACACATGTATATAAGAGAGGGAGAACCTGGAGAGAGAGTGGGTGGGGGTAAGGTGGGTGGATCCAATAGTGTCTTGTGACTGGACTCAAGGACACGAGAAATTAAAGGGATAGTAAAGAAAGACTTGGAATTTCGATTTATGACTAAATTTCTGATCATAAACTTTATCTCGTTTGAGTATGACCTTACATCTTATATAAAGGATATATATTCTAATAGCTCAAATAAGTTTGCTACACCAGTTTGATATTTTGACATTTTAAGAAATAAAGTCCATATGTTCCTCAAGGGATAAACTCATTTCCCGTATATCCAACGTAGAGTGTTAGTTCCTTTTCTTTGAGTTTCGTCTTGTGTCCCCTAAAACCAGATGCTTCGAATCTCGTTTAAAATCGTATAAAACAAGATTATAAATCCTTGTCTTTTATGTTATGAATAACTTTTGTGTTCGTCCCTCTTACTACGGCAGATGACATATACTTCGGTAAGGAGACTCGTTGTTTATGGTAAATCAACACGAGGTAAGAATGATCTTGTTTGGGGATTTCCTCCCTTCAAAGTCGGTTTAAAAGAGTAAATAGTACTTTACTGTAAAACGAAAGTGAAAGATATTGGGTTGAAACAAGAAATTATAGACGGGTAAAATAATAGATTGGTTACACTCTTGGAGTTTTTTTCCTTTAGATTTTTCGGTTATGTAAAGACGGTCGATACTAGACACGATTACACTTTTCTTATGCAACTTCATAGCCAACCGTAGAAGGGGATTCGACATGTGTACGTTGCGACGAGAGTGTTTAATACAATAATTTCTACACCGAGGGCCGTAATCGATGATTCGGACTGAAACAAGAGACTACGAAAATATATGTAAAAATTTTATTTTTAGAATACTTTCACTTTCGCAATCAGCGAGTCAGTACAGATCGAGAAACACTGGGGTACCTGACACCGGACGGTCCGAGAAGAGAGGTACCCTAGAGGTCCGTTCTTATGACCTCACCCATCGGTAAGTTAAGAGGTCCCCTAGAGGACCCTATCTTGGGTCCAGAGGGTGTAACACCCGTCTAAGAAATGACAGACTCGGTGGTCCCTTCGGGTTTTCATGTTACACGTAACATGTTATATATATGTTCTCACTTTTTTTATGATTTAGTATGAGTCATCTAGATAATCTACTTTTAATGATTATAGTTAGTTTGTAGAGAAAGTGGTGACACCAATTTTATACAGACTAACAAAACGATTGAGCTTAGTACGAACAAAACATGTCTCTTCTCTCTCGTCCTGCCCCATTTCTTTTTACGTTTTCTATATTAATACCCTTCTATCACTCGAAGTCAAGTGAAGTCAAGTCAGTGAGTCAGCACAGACTGAGAAACACTGGGGTACTTAACGTCGTACGGTCCGTAGGGACAGGTAGTGGTTGAGGACCTCAAGTGAGTCTGAACGTAGGTAACTCAGTCACTACGGTAGGTCGGTAGAGTAGGAGACAACAGGGGAAGAGGAGGACGGGGGTTAGGGAGGGTCGTAGTCTCAGAAAAGGTTACTCAGTGGAGAAGTGTACTCTACCGGTTTCATGACCTCAAAGTCGAAATCGTAGTAAGGAAGGTTTCTTTAGGGTCCCGACTAGAGGAAATCTTACCTGACCAACCTAGAGGAACGTCAGGTTCCCTGAGAGTTCTCAAAAGAGGTTGTGGTGTCAAGTTTTCGTAGTTAAGAAACCGCGAGTTGAAAGAAGTGTCAGGTTTAGAGTTAGGTATGAACTGATGACCTCTTTGATATCGGAACTGATCTGCCTGGAAACAACCGTTTCATTATAAAGACGAAAACTTATACGATAGATCCAACCAGAATTGAAAGGAAGGTTCCTCATTCGCAGAAAATTAAAGTACCGACGTCAGTGGTAGACGTCACTAAAACCTCGGGGCTTTTTGTTTCAGACTGTGACAAAGGTGACGAAGGGGTAGAGAAAGGGTACTTCACTACCCTGGTCTACGGTAGTAGAAGCAAAAGACTTACAACTCGAAACGCGGTTGAAAAAGTGAGAGGAGAAAGTGAAAGTAGTCCTCCGAGAAATCAAGGAGAAGTGAAAGACGGTATTCCCACCACAGTAGACGTATAGACTCCAATAACTATAAAGAGGGTCGTTAGAAGTAAGGTCGAATACGAAGAAGGTCGGGTCGCAAAGAGTACTACATGAGACGTATATTCAATTTATTCGTCCCACTGTTATATGTCGGAACTGTATGAGGAAAAGGATAAATTTTGGTCAGACAACAAGGTACAGGTCAAGATTACAACGAAGGACTGGAAGTATGTCCAAAGAGTTCTCCAGACCATAAGAGTAGAGAAAGTCTTAAAAGGTGTCGAATAACACTAGGCGTGTCAGTTTTCGAAACCGTATCAGTTATTTTGTCTTTATCTATAAAAAGACCTTGAGAGAACGAAAAAGGTACTAGGTCACCTACAACCCTTAAAAATCACTCTAATACACAGAAGTTATGATTGGAACATGGGTAGAGGGACATAATTTTATTGAGTGTCTCGGAGCTTATAGGGATACAGGAATTAAATTTGTTTTAGAGGTCACCTTTCCCGTTCACTTATCTAAGTAGGAGACCCGTAATCCACTCTCAATCCCTTTACTTTAGTCTCTTCTTTCGGTATATAAGATGGGACTTCTAGCTTCTTTCAATCACTCGAAGAGAGACGTAGAGTTGATAGTCCATTAGGGACTGGTCGCTCAAAATTGAGATCGTCTATTACAGTGTCGTAGGTAAAAATGTACAGACAGTAATAAGTTCACTAGGGTATTCAGATCGAAATGTCGATTACTTTCCTGTGTTTTATTTGAGATTAATTTCTTTTCATCCTGTACTGACTCGCTGACTTGACTTGACTTGACTTTCTTTTCATTATATAAGTAGAGTGACTTCCTCCTAGTCATTGGACCCCCTCCTTCTAGGTCGAGTTTTATGTTTTAATACCTGAGGATACCTTGATATTACTTACCTGTTTTTTGTCTTTGTACAAAATCCTTTTGATATTATTTTTGAGGGTCACTGTAATTTAATTGTCACGTTTTTTGAAAAGTCTTAATTTTTTTTTTTTCTGTTACTTTTGTACTGAAAATGTACTTGTCTGACTTATTTGTTTTGATTTTTTATCTTACTGTAGTGATTTTAGACTTAGTCACAAGACTTGCTAGTATACCTTTATAGACTGTTGTACTTATATCAAGGTTTTTTCGTCCATGTATTACATCCATGGAAAGATATCAAGTTCGTGGATTTTGTCACGGATACCTTTCCGAATAATTACTTATGTATGGTTATGTTTTACTCAATTCTCTAATTCTTACTTTCTCTTTTGTATGAATTTTTCAAATTTGACATGCGTACTTTTGTCCTCCAGATCTTCCTCTTTTAGTAGTCAAATGTTACTAATGTAATAAATGTTATTATTTGTGTTTTTACGATCCTATCTAACCGTCACCTCTATACGTGTTATATGTGTATGTATATTTATACGTATATGTATGTGTATATGTATCACACATAGGATCACTTTTTATGCACTATCTCGTTATACAAATGACACTAAAGTAAAAAATTTTTGTTTTTGTGTTAATACATATAAATTTATTAAGTTTATAATAGTTTAGTTACTGAGTTGTACACATACTTGAATTTCTTACTGTATTCGTATTGTCGTCCATAAATAAGTGCAAATGTAGTCTCCTCACCTTACCCCTCCACTGCCCCAGCCAAAGATAAGTAGAAATACGCAAGACTTATAAAATAAGTAACAAGTTGAAAAATTATGTCTATTTAGGTTTACCTTATGTGTAATGTGTATTTTTCTTTTATGTCGATCACTTAGACTCTACTATTACAATCGTCGATACTCAGATTTTCCTTCATATAAACTAATCATAATGATATCCCGAAGGGACCACCAAGTCTACCGTTTCTTAGACGGACGTTACGTCCTCTGGGACCAAGTTATTGACCCAATCCTTCTATGGTACCTCTTCCTTTACCGATGGGTGAGGTCATATGGACGGACCTCTTAGGGTACCAGTCATAAAAATAGTATACGCTGTCGTACTTTAAACAAACTCACGTTTGTGATCCCAATTCGACGAACCTGACTTTAGGACAAAAAGGTTCTTCAGTGCCTTTGACGTCCTTGTTAAAGGAGAGACCATTACTGAGGTTAGAGAACGTTTCACCAACTTTCATGAATACTTAATTGTTTACTCTTCTTAAATATTCTACTCTCCCTTCTAATATTCTAATCTCTAAAATCAACCGTAATGACGGGACGGGTTTTGAAACCCGTCTGACGACCCGTAAAACGGGTGTACCTTTTATCTGGAATCGTTTAGACTTTCAGTCTTTATCTCCACTTCAGACAAAGTGTATTATTGGGAGTGAGTGTTCAAAAGAGTTAGTCAGATCTGAAACTTCCATTCGACGTACGAGAAGATGGCACGGGGTCTGTCTATCCTATTAAACTTTCACTAGGAAACGAGTTCCGGACATTTGTCAGACCGGTGAAAGGATCTATGGAGGAGTACGGTCCCGTGGACGTCCCTTGTCTCTATCTCGTCCAATGGTGATCCGGTCACACAAAACTCGTCCGTCCCTTTAAGGATTATGGAGAGGGATCCAAGGGGTTTAGACTTTTACACCGACATCTATTAAGATTTCCACTACGTGTTTCTAAGAACCCAGTCCAATGTCAAATATAAAAGGACGATTACCTAAAATCTCTAAAAGAACTCTCGTCAAAAAGTCAATGTTTTATATTGACTTTACTCTTATTTCCCAATATTCACCTTTCGGTCCCTATTGATCACGTTAAGGGAGTGTAAATTTTTATACACATCACTTATAAGTAGTCATAGAGGGGAGTGACTTACCCTTTCTAATCGAGAAGTAGTATAATATTCTGTGGGAGAGTGTCAAAAAAAAAAAAGTAAAATATCCAATATATTAAACTACTGTCGAAACTAAGTTCCTTCCTATTTTTCCTCTGTTTAAAAGACTTAGAAAGAAGGTTGAAAATTTTGGTATTGGTGATTGAATATGAAACATAACAAGTACTATAATTAAAATGAAGTTAAGTTAAAAACTAAATAGAAAAAGAAAGTATTGTACCTCACATATATGTATATAAAAAATTGCCTGCTTAATCATAGACACACGAATACACCCAGATACACGTACACACTGACATACTGTATCAAATCCTACTTACAAGACGAGGAGAGAGAAATGTACAGATGGATCGGTAGATGGATCACCGACCGACGGTGACAAACCGTCATGTCGTATTAAATTGATTTAGACATAATATTGGATGGTTATATTATTTTTACAACATTGTGTATAACAAGTACATAAAAACACTTGAATACATTGAAAAGGGAAACTTGTTCAAAGTTTATGTCTTAAGTCCTAGTTCGTAAATACATAAAAAATTGAAAAGCTATGGATTACTGTTTTCAAACGTCATACAATATGTGTCGGTGTTTTTGTACACGATGAAATCTTTCTAATCCTTTTTTATGTAGTCTAATAACGAAAAGAAGGGTAAAGAAAATGAGTGTCCTTATTTTCTAATGAGTTTCTTCAAACATGTGAAAGGTCTAGTACACCCGTGGATAAAGAAAATATACAAGAAACACTTAAATGTAGTATTTAACCGAAAAGATATTGTAAAACGTCTAAAACAAAAAAAAAAAAAAATGACTAAACATTTGTCGAAAAATGTTTAATTTCCATAATTGAAAAATAGTGAAATGTATTGAGGAAGTGTGAACTATAAAAAGAAATCAAGTTATTTAAAGGAAAATCAGTGGATCTTCACAAATGTAAAATACAGCATACACACAATCACCAAGTCCTTCATTGACGTATTTGCAACCTATAAGGTTTACATTTTCATAAAGGAAATAAAACCTTTACGTCTTAACGGTTTAGTAGTCATAAGATGTTATTGACGATAATCTGAGTCTCAGACCTTCTCATTTAAATACTGTTTCATGTCTTATGTGACATGTGACTTATATGTTGTAAGTCTTTTGTTTCTAGTACCGTAGGTCAGGTACTGAAGTACCGTTTATCTACCTCTTTGTCACCTTTCTCACCGACTGAAATAAAGCCCCCCGAGGTTTTAGTGACGTCTATCACTGACGTCAGTACATTACTTTTCTGTGAGGAACCCTCTTTTCAATACTGGTTGGATCTGTCGTATAATTTTTCGTCTCTGTAATGAAACAGTTGTTTCCAGGTAGATCATTTCCGATACCAAAAAGGTCACCAGTACATACCTACACTCTCAACCTGATATTTCTTTCGACTCGTACTTTCTTAACTACGAAAACTTGACACCACAACCTCTTCTGAGAACTCTCAGGGAACCTAACGTTCCTCTAGGTTGGCCAGGTAGGATTTCCTTTAGTCAGGACTTATAAGTAACCTTCCTGACTACAACTTCGATTTTGAGGTTATGAAACCGGTGGACTACACTTCTCGATTGAGTAAACTTTTCTAGGACTACGACCCTTTCTAACTTCCGTCCTCCTCTTCCCCTACTGTCTTCTAATTTACCAACCTACCGTAGTGACTGAGTTACCTGTACTCAAACTTATTTGAGGCCCACAACCACTACCTGTCCCTCCGGACCACACGACGGTAAGTACCCCAACGTTTCTCAGTCTGTGCTGATTCGACTTGACTTGACTTGTCTTATGTGTAGAACTATCAAGATTGATGAAAAGATTCGAGATTTCTTTTGTTTGTGGACAATACGGAAAATGAACGTAATTCTTAAAAAAGTCTGGTGATTTTACTCAATGTGTTCGTAGTAGATCAATTAGTAATGGTGAAATAACGTCCCTCTCTCTTCCGTGAAAATAATTGGAAACAAATCTCCTTCTTTCAGGTCGTGTCGTGTTAAAGTGACTTACTGGGAACAGTCAGGTGTCTGTCTTTCTTCTATTTATTTAGGCGAAGACGGGATTGATTGGGTCAGGGAATAAACCTGAATCAATGACCGTCGACCCTAAAGTCAATAGGGAGTTCAGGAATTTAAGTCTCCCAGTGGTCGTACTTCAAAGGACCTAAAAGTTATAAGGACTGTCGAACCCCCTTGTGTCGTGTTTACTGGGGTCCTACGTCCTCCATTTCATTTTATTAATGTTTTACGACCCTACATTCGGTAGAGAGTCATACTTGCACTTATTTTAAGAATTGTAACAGTTCTTGGGTTCACACTTTTAGCATTCTGCCGACAGTCTTGTTAACGACCCACGTCAAGGTCTCACTCTTCTGTAACTCTACGTAGTTGATATTAGAAAGGAACTTCAATGAGTGTAATTACTTTAAAGCGGATGACTCATGAATTAACATATCTGTTAACTTGATCTTTCTTAAGACCAACGATGAAGATCCAAATTGTGTTCAGGTTGTATATACTTACAGTTTTTCTTTTTCTTACAAAAGAGTTCATGAAAAACTTAGAGACATTTCTTACGGTCGACCGTACATGGTTGACACCCTAAATATTGATTACGGGGAGGACTTTTATATGGTGTTGGGTGAGGTCATAAGAACGGACCTTTTTAGGGTACTTGTCTCCTCGGACCGCCCGACGTCAGGTACCCTAACGTTTCTCTGCCTGTGTTGACTCGTACGTGTGTGGGGGGTTTTATGTTAAAGAGGTCCCCATATTCCCTTTCTATCTTCCGTCCTCCTCTTCCCCTACTGTCTCCCGCTCTACGAACCTACCGTAGTGACTGAGTTACCTGTATTCAAACTCGTTAAAGACCCTCAATCACTATCTATCCCTTCGGACCGCATGACGTCAGGTACCCCGACGTTTCTCAGTCTGTGCTGACTTGTTGTCTTGACTCGACTATTCTGTTACTCAATTACATTTTGTACCACATAAATAGATTTACTTTCACTTCAGTGAGTCAGAACAGGCTGAGAAACGTTAGGGTACCTGACATCGGATGGTCCGAAGAGACAGGTACCCTAAAAGGTCCGTTCTCATGATCTCACCCAAAGGTAAAGGAAGAGGTCCCCTAGAAGGACTGGGTTCCTAGCTTGGGTCCAGAGGACGTAACGTCCGTCTACGAAATGGGAGACTCGGTGGTCCCTTCGGGGATTGGCAGGGAAATAAAATAGACATACTTTACTTTCAATGCGTCAGTATAGAATGAGAAACGTTGGGGTACCTGATATCGGATGGTCCGAGGAGACAGCTACATTAAAAGGTCCGTTCTTATGACCTCACCCATCGGTAATGAAAGAGGTCCCCTAGAAGGACTGGGCCCCTAACTTTGGTCCAGAGGAGGTGACGTCCGTCTAAGAAATGGTATACTCGGTGGTCCCTTCTGGGGATTTATTAGAAGGGAAGTAAAGTGCGTATAGTCGAGTCAACAAGTCAACACAGGTTGAGATACACTGGGGTACCTACCGTCGTGCGGTCCGAAGGGACAGGTAGTGATTGAGGGTCTCGAACGAATTTGAGTACAGGTAGCTCAACCACTACGGTAGGTTGACAGAGTAGGAGACAACAGGGGAAGAGGAGGACGGAAATTAGAAAGGGTCATAGTCCTAGAAAAGGTTACTCAACCAAGAAACGTATTCCACCGGTTTCATAACATCAAAGTCGAAGTCGTGGTCAGGAAGGTTACTTATAAGTCCTGACTAAAAGAAATTCTATCTGACCAACCTGGAGGAACGACAGGTTCCCTGAGAGTTTTCAGAAGAGGCTGTGGTGTCAAGTTTTTCTAGTTAAGAAACCATGAGTCGAAAGAAATATCAGGTTGATATTTCGATATATCAAGTATATTTGATATATCAAGTGGTCACATGGGATTGGTTAATGTTGAGTCATAAGTAATAATACTATAATTGGTAGAATGAAAGTTTCATATTATCAATTAAACTATAAAAAGTAATACCAGATAAATTCTATAAAAAAGAAACACGTGTAAACTGTCGGACCTAGTATGAACCTCTACGGACCAGTGAATATGTCAGAGTTCTTATTCTACGACGTGTTTGACTCAGAACAGTTGATGTTTAACCGTGAACGGTAGACGGAGATTTCCTAATTTGGTACCAGACGACATCGACGACTGGACGTTACGGGGAACTTACTCAAGTCCCATCTCTCGTTTTGTCCGTGCCACACAGAGTCCTGTTTTGACCGTCTTGTTCATAAGTCTATCAATCTATAAGAGTCCTCGACTAAAATATTCGGGTTAAGAATATAGAGGAGTATAGATCTTTTCGTGATTTTAGGAAGTACCCCTTTTGACAAAGAACACTGATCATCTTCGAAGAACTCTGGTCGTCTGTGAAGGATTGTTTTCTTTTTTTTTCACACATACAATGACAGGAGGGGGTTGGAGAAACCTCGTCAAAGAGTCTTGATAGACTTCACAACAGAAGACCCGACGTCAGGAGTATAGTCAGTCAAGTCAAGTCAAGCCAGTGAGTCAACACAGACTGAGAAACGCTGGGGTACTTAGCGTCGTGCGGTCCGGAGGGACAGGTAGTGGTTGAGGGCCTCAAGTGAGTTTGAATGTAGGTAGCTCAGCCACTACGGTAGGTCGGTAAAGTAGGAGACAGCAGGGTAAGAGGACGGGGGTTAGGGAGGGTCGTAGTCTCAGAAAAGGTTACTCAGTTGAGAAGCGTACTCCACCGGATTCATGACCTCAAAGTCGAAATCGTAGTAAGGAAGGTTTCTTTAGCGTCCCAACTAGAGGAAGTCTTACCTGACCAACCTAGAGGAACGTCAGGTTCCCTGAGAGTTCTCAGAAGGGGTTGTGGTGTCAAGTTTTCGTAGTTAAGAAGCCGAGAGGAGTATGTCGGGGTTTATTTTGTTGAACGTGGAAAGTGTAACACGAAAAAAAAGTCAGTTACCAATGATATGTTACTTATACGTTCTTCGATTTTTAATTTGTCAAGAACAATGGGAATATCTAGTTACATTTTTCTCCTTCAGTACAAAAACTAAACTCAACTTTTAACTTCATCATCGAGGTCGTTTCAATCACCCTCCTAGGTCTACCCCTCGTATTACATTCTTTCACAGTGTTTTTGAACACGTGGAAAGTAAAAGACAATTTTTGTTTGTTTGTTTTTGATAACCCTGGTTGACCTTCCTTCAACAAGAGAATGGACCTAGTGTATGTGAAAAGGGGTGATAAAGGAAGTGAAAAATTAAACGTAATAGTGGAATTTATAGGTGAAGGGGTGTAAAATAAAATCATGTTAAACAGGGTGGATATCAGTTACGAGACTCAGAGGGAAAGTAATCCATTCGGTGGGTGACGGGTAGGGGAAATTGTACCTCTCCTTGTAACATTCTGTCTGAACAAATATAAAACCTTAATCGTTAAACAACTACCTCATTGGAACTCTTTTAAATAATGGACGACGTACGAAGTCAAAAGAGTCAATTTTTTGGTATTTGTAGATTGAGTACCCATAAAATACTCTAATACTTTTTAATTATACATTGTGATTCACGAATGATATACAGTCCTAGATAAGATTCGTGGAAGGTATATAAAACATAAGTAAATTATGATTGGAAATTCTATTAGGAGACTTTCTATCAGAATAATGATAAACTGTCTACATCTGTGACTTGACGTGTCATCATTAGTGTATAGGTTCAATAGGAATTACTAAGTCATTACCTCAAACCCATATATACATTTATAGGATAGAGATATTGGGTATCGGAACTGGAGATAGTCACGACTTACATTCCTTCTAGTTATTGGTAAGAGAGAAGGGTTAAAGTAGTTAAGTTTAAAATTTATTTTGATTTTGACTCTCTTTTACACATTCACTATTTCGTCACAAGGTAGATTCGTTTATCAAACAAAAAACAAACAAGTCAGTGATTCGGTACAGGACGAGAAACGCTGAGGTACCTGACGTTGTACGGTCCAAAGGGACAGAAAGACTTCAAACGAGTTTGAGTATAGGTAACTCACCCACTACGGTAGTTTGGTAGAGTAGGAGAAATCTGGGCCAAAGGAGGACGGAAGTTAGAAAGGGTCGTAACCCCACAAAAGGTTACTCAGTCAAGAAGTGTAGTCCACCGGTTTCATAACCTTAAAGTCGAAGTCGTAGTCAAGAAGGTTACTTATAAGTCCCAATTAAAGGAAACCGTAACTGACCAAACTAGAGGAACGACAGGTTCCCTGAGAGTTCTCTGAAAAGGTCGTCATGTCAAACTTTCGTAGTTAAGGAACCACGAGTCAGAAGAAATACCAGGTTGAGAGTATAGGTATGTAATGATGACCTTTTTGTTATCGAAAGTGATATACCTGGAAACAATCGTTTCATTACAGGGACGAAATATTATACGACAGATCAAAACAGTATCGAAAAGAAGGTTCCTAGTTCACAGGAAATTTAAGTACCGACGTCATTGGTGGGTGTCACTAAAACCTCGGGTTCTTATATTTTAGACGATGACAAAGGTAAAAAAGGAGTAGATAACCGGTACTTCACTACCCTGGACCACGATACTAGAATTAAAAAAATTACAACTTCAAGTTCGGTCAAAAAAGTGAGAGGAGAAAGAGGAAGTAGTTCTCCGAGAAATCGAGGAGCAATGAAAAGTGGTAATCTCATATAGTAGAAGTACAGACTCCGACAATAACGAGGACCGTTAAAACTAAGGTCGAACACGAAGTAGGTCGGACCGTAAAACGTACTACATGAGACGTATCTTCGATTTATTCGTCCCACTGGTTTATGTCGGACTAAATAAGAAAGGGGTTAAAGTTTGGTCAGGTAAAAAGATACAAGTGGGTTAAAGTTTGGTCAAGTAAAAAGGCACAAGTTAAGATTGACAGCGAAGAACTGTACGTATGTCCAAAGAGTCCTCCGTCCATTTCACCAGACCATAAGGATAGAGAATTCTTAAAAGGTACCAAACGTCATTAGGTGTGTAAGTTTCCGAAATCGTATCAGTTACTTCGTCTTCATCTATAAAAAGACCTTAAGGGAACGAAAAAGATACAAGGTCACTTACAACCCTTGAACTTGAGACCAAGGAGACAGAAAAGATTTAGGTCGAACATGGAGACCTTCAAGAACGAAATGTATGACAACTTCGAATGGAACTTCCTAAAACTCGTAATAGAACGTCTTTGGAAACAAGATAAATACAAGTGGAAGATCCACTAGAAAGGTCATAGGGGTGACTGAAAAGACTTCGTCGTTACTTTTCTTCGTCTTGTACTAGTTTCTATGATCGGTGAGATGCAAGGGACACCATGAACTGGTAGGAAGGGAAGGTCCGACGTAGAGGGTGACAGAGTAAGGTTACTTCTCAACAGAGAAACCATTTCGAATACATCGGGTCATTTCTACGGTGTGTTTTGATTTAGGAGGGAGTCAAGAGGTCGACGGACTATATAAAGATTATCTTATTGAGATCGTGTCATACGAACTTTCAGAACATATGTTCTCAAATGAGTAAGAGGAGAACTACGTAGTCCAGGGTGATTCTCACTCGTCTATAACTCAGAAGGTAATATTGTAGAGGGTTTGTAATTAATTCCTTGAGTAAACCTCTAAACCCCCATTACTATTAGAACGAATGATAATTTTACTACGAAAAAATACTCAGTCAAAAACATGACGGACAACACAATCACATGAACAATCTTATGACTTGAGTTCTTGTTTAGAGGTAATCTGAGGAAAATAAAGAAAAAAAAATTTACATGAACTATAGAAAATAAGAATGTTAACGTAAACACGTACATTGTAAAACAAAGTCTTATAATGGTAAATGAAATAAATAAATATTTTGTGTTATCAAAATACACAGTCCATGATAAGATTCGTGAAATAAATAAATAAAAGTACATTTAAATATATAAAATCAACCTTCGATTAATGAAATGTTATAACATCACCAAAACGTTATGTAACTGTACTTAGGCGGTACCCACATGTACACAAGGGGTAGGACTTGGGGGTAGGGTAGGGAGACCCAGTAGGGTCACGTGGTCGGGGTTCGTGGGACAGAGTACGTCGTTTGGACCCGACCGTTAAGAAAAGCGTATACTATTATATGTACAAAGTTACGGTAAGAGGGTTTAGTAGGGTGGGAGCGGGAGAGGGTGTCTCAGGTTTTCTGACAAGATAGTAGACACAGAGAAAACGACAGAGTGTATGTCCCAATAGCAATGGTAGAAAGATTTAAGGTATATGTACGTAATCATATAACATAACCACAAAAAGAAAGACCGAATGAAGTGAGACATATTATCAGAGGTCAAAGTAGGTGGAGAAATCTTGACTAAGTTTACATAAGAAAAATTACCGACTCACCATAAGGTAACACATATACATGGTGTCGAAAGAATAGGTAAGTAGACGACTACCTGTAGATCAACGAAGGTACAGGACCGATAATATTTGTCACGACGCTACTTGTAACCCCATGTACACAGAGAAAGTTAAGACCAAAGGAGTCACACATAAGGGTCATCACCCTAACGACCCAGTATTCCGTCAAGACAAGGGTCAAAAAATTCCTTAGAGGCGTGACAAGAGGTATCACCGACATGATCAAACGTAAGGGTGGTTGTCACATTCTCCCAAGGGAAAAGAGGTGTCGGAGAGGTCGTAAATAACGATTATCGGAAAACCTATCGTCGGTAAGACTAATAAAGAATTGATATCCTTAAAACATGGTTGGAGTATTTGATTGGACACGACACATCGTTCCGTTTGTGTCTTATCGTTACCGACTGTTGTACACCAAATAAAGAATTGGGTACAATTTACAGTTGATTCCAAACCGACGTTCGGACCAGTCAGTCTCAAGTCCGTCCTTGGGACAAGGAGAAATCAGACTTCTTCGTCGGGTATAAACCTTGTTATAACCATTTTCTTTTTCTTGTTTTACTTTAGTGTTTTACCAAGAATTTTGAATAGAAGTTTTGATCTTATACAATATAGACGAATATAGGTGACCGGTTCCCTTCAATATGTCGGTCCTTCATACAGTCACTTTATCCCATATGTTCTGAACGTGTCTCTCCTCCTGACTTACCCCCCTTTTATCATAGGTAGAAGGTTTATACATATCCAAACCTTTGTTCCTCCTACGACAATCGTAAGAGGATGTGTCCTTTATGTAAGTTTGTGTATGTCAAGACTTTGTAGAGTTAAAGGTTGCCTTTTACATATTAATGTTTCTCATTGACAGAAAATATAACTTACGTTCCACATCAGGTACCATAGTTTTCTTTACGGGTGTTAACAGAAGGAATTAACTCTACGCTTTAAAAACAAGAATTAGGTACCTCAAAGAGAAGAAATCGAAGTCTTTACACCGTTCTCGACAACATGAGTAACGGAAGACCCTCCTTAAACAATACCCAGGGTTTCCTCTTTCACGGATGTTCAGTGTAAATACCAGAAAAAGAAGGATTTCAAAGCTGGTAGATACAATAATGCGATTTGCAGTATCTTTCCCTTGTCTCTTACGGAAACTCTTCTCCTCTCCTCTTCTCTTCACTCTTGTTCCTTTCTGTCTCTCTTTCCGTCACGTCCTGTCTTGTTCTTTTTCTTCTTCTCTATTTTTGTCCCTGTCTCTCTTTCTATCTTTTTCTTTTCACCCTCCAATTTGTGACAGGGTTGAGGTTTGTGGTATGTTTATACATTCTAAAGACACAAAGGGTAGTCGGATAGTTCTATTGTCTAAGATTATGTTTAGTTCAACTAACTTTCTTTTAATTTGTTGATGTAAAGAATTTTTACACTCAAATACCAGACTCTAAAAGTGTGAGAAACAAATTGTTTCCCTCGAACTATAACCAGTTACTGTTTACAGGATACCAACGTCTAAACTTCAATAAAGGGAGTGAAGAAAACTTAAAAAAGGAGCAAAGAAGTACGAATGGATAAAGTAAGAATGTATATCTATTTGTTCCCTGTGTTTAGTGGAATTTTGATATAATACCCTTTAACACCTCCTAGATTTTTATAAAAAAAGTGAGAGTATAGTAAGTCTTTTTCACCTTCTTCTGTACAGACTTTTCGTCAATCCATAGTATCATGGAGACTGGACTTTACAAAAATGTCCGAGAACTGGACTAAGTGGCTAAGTACAGGAGAGGTTCGGAGTAAAGTAGGGTGGGTGTAGTTAGAGGGCTTTTATAGTAAAACGTCATAGAACTGGGTTCTTGGACATTATCGTGGAACAAACATCGTTTAGTTTAGGTTCACGGATATAAGTATAAGTTCTAGAAAATAGTGACTCGTGACGTTCAAACGTAGGGTAGTGTTAAGGATACTACCGTTAATCTCCACCCCAGAGACGCCCACTAATCTAGTTCTCTCCTCTCGGAAGTCTACTTAAGTTAGTTAGAGGAAAATTCTCTCAACGGTCTCTCGGGGGAACGGAGAATACATTTCTTAGATGTTTTCCCAGTGGACACTGAATCTTACACTCAAAAGGGGTCTGTAGTTTTAACGACTAAGAGAACAGAACCTTAAGGGCCGGAGATGTTGGTCCTCTTTGTATAAACAACAAATATTCGGTGTTTCACATACAGTAAGAGAATGGCGTCGGTTTTCTCAGAAACTGGTACAAATTGCACATTTAGGATAAAAAAAACAAATTACACATTTACAAAACTGGTACAAATTACACATTTAGAATGAAAAACAAAGAAAAAGGGGGTGATTGATAAGGGAGGAGGCGTGGAAAAGAGACCGAAGTAGAGGGTGTAGTTTACAAGGGGGTGAAGGAGAGACGAAAGTATCAAATCTTAAATTTGAGTACAAAAAAATTCGAAAAATTAAATTAATAGAATTTCCTTTTGGTCTTATAGACAACTCCCAACAATGTTCTTAACTTGATGAAAAGACCTCGGGTGTCCGGTACTAGATACTACACCAACCACAATACATGTAAAGTAAGGGAGAGAGAGAGAAAACTATCCGTATTAACTTATAAAGATAGAAATCCACTAATAAGGAATGAAGTGGACAAGAACAAGAAAGGGAACTTGTTCTTTCAATTTTGGTTGTAGTACCTGGTGGTTGGTCAACAGATAAGTGTATCTCGAATTGGACGAGTTGTATATATAAAATTAAAGAGAATGTCGATAACAAGAAATGACAGGAGACACGGAGATTAATTGGTGGAGAGGGATGTTAGACTGTGTATAAAAGAAAAATTAAGTTCGAGATACGAGAAGGATATTAATAAAATGTAGAGTGCGTTTGGTTGTGATAATCTAGATAATCTGACACAACGTAAAAAACCTAATTTAACGATAGAAGAAAGATCTGATGTTTGTTTATGGGACCCTCTTTTTTTTAGTTAAGGAGAGTAAAAATATAATAGTTATGGATAGTGTCACGAACCGTATAGACCACTTATCCTCTCACGACGAAACTTTGTGAATACCTAGACAAAGGATCTCTTTGATATTCTACGTTATACTTGTATATGTCTGTCCTTTTTTCTGGACCGAAGATCAGGTACGTGTGTATGAACTACACTTTGGATACCTTCTAACGGACCGGTAAGACTAGGAGGAAAATAGTAGATATTTTTACCTTAAAATTTATAGATGAAGAAATAGTTTAAATGAAAATCTTACTTTGTTTCATTACTTACATTCTAATAAAGTCCACGATGGTACCTTATTGTTTGATGGTGTTTTGAATAACCGTATTTGTTAGTAAAGTAATCCCATGGTTAGAAAGAAAAACAATACAAAACCAAAAAAGTGGTACTCCGTACACCCTTGAAATCGAGGGGTTGGTCTCTAGTTCGGGGGTCGGGGATGTTACGTTTTACTTCAAAATTGACACCTGACAGTGTCTTCAGAAATCCGACGGTTATGACGTCAAGTCCTTAATTAGTAACTTTCCGAGTTTGTCTTCAAGAGGGAACGTCAGAGAGACACCGATACCAGTCGACCATCGATGTCGACCCTAATAGACTATAAGATGGAACAAAAGGCTTCAGGAATCTGCAGGACTTTAAGGTGTATTTTATAAGATACTAGGACTCCGAGTCTCACCAACTCGAAACATACACCACCGAGTCCCAAGGTACGTGTTCGGTAGGTTCGTTTTCTGTTTTAACATAATATAAAATGTCGGTTCGGACCTTCAGTCCATTGTATTGAAGAGGACTTAAAAAAAAAAAACAACAATATTTACTTCTTGGGTTCAAAGTGTCTATGTTCCCATACCCTGTATCCGAGTAATTGATTATTCTCTCTACCAGTAAAAAAAAAAGAAAAAAACTTAGTGGTACGTATATACGATTCAGAGAAGTCAACACAAACTAAGAAACGCTGGGATACCGGACATCGGGTGGTTCGAGGAGACAAGTACCCTCAGAGGTCCGTTCTTATGGTCTCAACCAAACGG
This sequence comes from Capra ibex, assembly GCA_006410555.1. Taxonomy (NCBI): domain Eukaryota; kingdom Metazoa; phylum Chordata; class Mammalia; order Artiodactyla; family Bovidae; genus Capra; species Capra ibex. Next base: position 23,546,852 of record SJYO01052474.1, read on the forward strand.
TACGGGAGGAGGTCTCCTAGAATGGTTGGGTCCCTAGTTTGGACACAGAGAATACAGAAGTCGTAACCGCTCACCCAAGAAATGGTGATCACGGTGGACTCACTTTCAGTGAGTCAGTACAGGCTGAGAAACGTTAGGGTACCTGATATGCCAGGTACCTTAAGAGATCCGGTCTTATGACCTCACCCATCGGAAAGGGAAGAGGTCCCCTAAAAGGGTTGGGTCCCTAATTTGGGTCCAGTGGACTCGGTGTTCCCTTCAGGTCTCGGTGGACTCCTCGGGAAAATTAATGGTACATTGACATTTAGTATGTCCCAATTTGTTTACATTGTTCAGTAGAGCAACAGGAAACTTCTCCAGCAAATTAGTTCCAAGTAATATAACAGGGATAACTGTTTTGTGTAGAGAAGACGAAAAGTACTGTTGTATTAGACGTCCTAAAAGATGATGAGTGACGGAGGAAAAGTCAGAGAAAGAAAAGAGAGAGAGAGAAGACGAGACTGAAAAGGTGGAAATTGACAACTTGGTAGATCCCCGAACCAGGATCCAAGGGAACAGTAGAGATATCGTCTCACTAATGGAAGCCAGAAGTTTGGACTTGATTGTGCACATACGGTTACTTACGATTTATGTACAGAGATCTGGACTTTGAAGAGAAGTCTAGATCTAAGTGACTAGGGTTTTGGATAAACTTTAAAGTTGAACATATGATTTGGTTTGAGGTGTGTAGATTTATCTTGTATTTTACACTATAGGGTTTGGACAAAGGGTACTCACCTACGGTAGTGATGGGTAGGTTTGAACCAGATTGAAAGAGAATTTTACCCACGTGTCTTTAGGATTCAAGGTCCAGACATGTCACGCAACCTATACAGTAGGGTATTTGGTAAACCCTTTATGTATGTTTTCTCTGTGGTCGTTAGATAAGTAACAGTTCTTGAAAGAGAGACTCGTACATCCTTGTGCGAAGGGAGAGAAGGAGAGACATATTGTGTGTGTGTGTTTGTTTGTGTCAGAAAAGAATTAAAATAATTTCCACGATTATAAGTAACTTTATACATGTAGATTCTCTCTGATTCTTCTTCTTGTATCGTGTTTACACAGCACACAGAATTTCAGTCACAATTGATAAAAGTATACTTAAATCTTCGTGACTAAGAATTTTTAACCCTCTCTAACTGAGGTTTCGGAACTGATGATTAGGTTTCCAGTGGGGGAAGAACCATCCACCCTCACAGAGAGAAAAGAAGTTAATGAGAGACTTGTAGACCGGTAGACAAGTGATTAGTGCACCCTCCTATAACACATGACAATCGGTAGGGTCTTTAGGACAAGAGGTGTGAACAATAATCAAACCCATGTATAGATTACTATAAACCAATTATTTTACTTCTAATGACTTCTCAAAGATTGTCAAAGAATGGAAAGACCAGTCTTTGTTCCTTTATAGGGAAAGGATTGAGACATTTTTTGACACACTCGTTTACCATAAACCTTTGTACCTTATGACTTAACCCTCCTTTAAAAGGGATTCTATTTTGTGAAGTCCTACATCTGTCTTGTCTACATTCTTGAACCCAGAAACCATTATAGTGACTCAGTAGTTTAATAGATTGGTACCTTAATAGGAAAAAGACACAAAGACCGGTACTCTTTTTTATAAAAAAAAAATTGGTAAACTCAACCCAAAATCGACTTCGACTTTCATAGGATTGAATAAATTCCTGAAATCTCTAATTGAACCGAAGGGACTATCGAGTCAACCATTTCTTGGACGGACGTTACGTCCTCTGGGGTCAAACTAATGACCCAGTCCTCCTAGGTGACCTCTTACCTATCAGATGGGTGAGGTCATATGAACCCGAAGGGAACACCGAGTCGATCATTTCTTAGACGGACGTTACGACCTCTGGACCCAAGTTAGGGACCCAACCCTTCTAGGGGACCTCTTCCCTTTCCGATGGACGAGGTCATAAGACCGGATCTTTTAAGTGTTTCTCAGCCTATGGTGACTCGTAACTAACTCAGTAGTTTAATTGATCGGTACCTTAATAGGAAAGAGACACAAAGACAGGTACTCTTTTTCTTTTATTTCATACATAACTAAATTGGTAAACTCAACCCAAAATCGATATCGACTTTCATAGGATTGAATAAATTCCTGGAATCTCTAATTGATGGGATCGGATGTATTTCTTTCGATTTTTATACTTTATCGAATAATGTTTGGTGGGTCCACCTCTCTGTCTCAGAAGAGAGAGGGAATAGAAGGGAAAGGAGGGGAGGGGAGAGGAGGAAGGTAGAAGAAAGAGAGGGGAGGAGATAGAAATGACAGTGAGTTAGAGAGGAAAGGAGAGAGAAAGAGTTTGGTATAGGGGTGTATGTGTAATTAGTACACAAACGTACGTGTGTTTGTGTGAGTGAGTGAGTGAGAAGTGAGTTAAGGCGAACGTGGAACCGGTCTACTTTTGGTCTTAACTCTTGACAATTCAGTTAAGTCATGTATCGACTGAGTTGTACAACTTACAGATCGATTAAACGGGTAATCTATAAATTCTTAAAAATACACACAAAAATATAGTATCCAAAGTCTTTTAAATCATAAACCTAAAAATATATTTTTAAATAAAACCTATGTAATTGACGTCAAGTCCTAAATTATGTACGTTATTTTAACTTAGACATACATTTTATATAAGACTCTATATAAGACTTTTTACCCTCGGTGACTTATCCATGATAAAATTATCGATAAGGAAAGATTATTTTTTCTTAGGATACCCGAATTATTTTTGTGTCTTATAATAACTTAGTATTTCCCCGATTAATCAAAGCACTTAAATTTCACGACACAAACGTGTACTTTTGATTTATGACTAATATACGTTTGAACCTAACTTAAAAAAAAAAAGTGTACGATAAGACAACCAACATTTGAATGGTCTTCAACCTCCGTAAAGGGATCGTAGATCTAAAGTTCGTGAACCAGTCATTTATTAAAATAATAAATGGTGTATATATCCTTCTTTATATTAGAGTTTTAGAAATTCCTTGTTGAATGTAAATAAGAAACGGTCTTAATATGTGGTACCTTAGATTAGATTTAAACTACACATTATACAATCGACATCACAAAATCATTGGGATCGTCTTAAGATCGTTAATGTATAGTCTCGTAGTCGATTAACTCAAATTGGAAATGTACCTAGTAAATACTCGTATTGTACTTTGTGAACTTATTTTCTCTTAGTAAATGAACGTATAATACAGATTTAGTCACTCTTTTTTACCTTAATTTATTTGTTTATATGGACTTAGTGGTTTTTTATCTCGTCGTGTCTTTTTGACAAACGTTTTACCCGTAAATAAAATACATTATATATAGTCAGAAGTCTTCGACCTCGGGACGGATATCGGAACAAAGAGGGATCCCTGAAAAGACTATTTTCAGACATTGGTACTGGAGTCGCAGAAGAAGTAATAAACAGTGATCGAACTTTTCCTTGTTCTTACTCGATGTGACAAGGAGAATGAGAAAGTGAGTTGGAAGAACCCTAGACAGGTCTCATAATGAAATAGGTCCTAGAATCGGTCGATAGGGAACTTATGATGTAAAGTCGACTTACTCCTTCTCCTTCTTTCTCTCCTCTCTTCCTCTTTCTCTTGTTCCTTCTTCTCCTTTTTCTCCTCGAGAGGTCGTAATGACAGTGATAGAAGCTGACATTGAAATGTATTCCGTTCACACGGTTTTTTTGTTCATACAGATATCGGGAAATTCTTAGAAGAAAAGATGGAATACACTATTGGGTGAGGAAAATACATGTGAAAATTAATGGATTGTGATATTAGAGAATAAAAGAAACTTAGAAAAGATTGAAGTGTGGGTCTTTTTTATAAACTACTAACATGTTAATAAATACGTAAGAAATCCGAATATATATACATGGATTCTATCCATCTCGTACTCTGAGAGTTAGGGTCCCAGTATCAAAACTCAGGGTACAACCCACCAAAGAGAAACCCAGCTGGTCCACCACGTTCACCATTTCTAAGGTGGACGGTCACGTCCTCTGTGTCTGTGTACCCGATCTAGGGACCCAGGTTTTCTAGAGGACCTCTTCCCTTACCGTTGGGTGAGGTTATAAGAACGGACCTTTTAAGGTGCCTGTCTCCTCGGACCGTCCGATTTCAATGTACCCCGGTGTTTCTCAGTCTGTACTGACTCATGTATGCATTCCACTTTTGTGTCTAAATAATGTGTTAAAGTGTCTCTTCCTCTTCTAAGACTTTAAAATTGATTCCCAGTGGACTTCTGTATCCAATGAAGAAACTGTCGCGTTCATCTTGTCTATAGTCTCTAATAGGAGAACCAGATCAAAGTTAGGACAAAAAAGTGATGTTGTCATAAGAAGTAGGTAGAGTGAAGATTAAAATATGAAATAAGACTTAAGGTTTATCCGAGTCTTAATAAAACAATAATCTTATAAACTAAAAAAAAAAAAAAACGAGTTTTATTCGAGAACAAAATTTTATTACCTGGATCCACTAAGACTGTGTACCGTAAGGTATCATAATTCAGGAGACTTGTGTTATAAGATATGAAATTTTCCACAAGAAGTTGTGGACATGAAAAGAAGAGTGAGTAAGGACCAAGTTACAGGGTGTGGTTAAAAAAAAAAAAGGATAAATTCTGGTATCGGACAAAGTCCAATAATAGTAAAGTAGAAAAATTTCATCTTCGTAAACACAGTCATCTCTCGAGTACATCAGGAGTCAAGTCAAGACAGTGAGTCAGCACAGGTTGAGAAACGATGAGGTACTTAACGTCGTGCGGTCTGGAGGGACAGGTAGTGGTTGAGGGCCCCGGGTGAGTTTGAGGATACGTAGCTCAGCCACTACGGTAGTTCGGTAGAGTAGGAGACGGCAGGGGAAGAGGAGGACGGGGGTTAGGGAGGGTCGTAGTCCCAGAAAAAGTTACTCAGTCGAGAAGTGTACTCCACCGGTTTCATAACCTCAACGTCGGAGTCGTAATCAGGACGGTTACTTGTGGGTCTTGACCAGAGGAAATCCTACCTGACCAACCTAGAGGAACGTCGGGTTCCCTGAGAGTTCTCAGAAGAGATTGTGGTGTCAAGTTTTCGTAGTCAAGAAGCCACGAATCGAAAGAAGTGTCAGGTTGAGAGTGTAGGTATGTACTGGTGACCTTTTTGGCGTCGGAACTGATTTGTCTGGAAACAACCGTTTCATTATAGAGACGAAAAATTATACGATAGATCCAACCAGTATTGAAAGGAAGATTTCTCATTCGCAGAAAAATAAAGTACCGACGTTAGTGGTAGACGTCACTAAAACCTCGGGGGGTTTTATTTCAGACTGTGACAAAGGTGACAAAGGGGTAGACAAAGGGTACTTCACTACCCTGGATCCATGGAACAATTCACCGACTTGCCAAGACTCACCATTATGGACCTTTACGGACGTGTCGACAGACCTTGGGTACTCCGTTGTCTTCGTGATTGTCTCCACCAAAACTGTCCTTTTATTATCTTCGGTACCGTTGGGTTATAACATTACGAACTTTCCCACGGTTAGAAAACATTAAAAAAAATCTATTGTAAGATTTAAACTTTTGACGGAGATACTGAGGTTTACCCTTAGTGAGTTATAAAGTAGGTCGTCCACATGTGTGTATGTTCGATTTCTAAAAGTATGTAAATTGTTTGTTCGTCAGGGTCGGTGACTCGTCTCTACTAGAAACTTTTTTCGAACATCTAATAATAGTTAAGTCAAGTTCATTGTGGTTTTTATGGCTCTTCCACCAATAACTCGACACTTCCTTTGGTTTTCAGAACCTTTTTCGTTTACTTTAGTAAATAAATAAATCAAACGGGGAATTGATCTCGTCTCGGAAGTGAAACTCTACGGTGGAATTTTTTTTACCTGTCCGTTTGACTACAAGACTCTTCTGTCACTATTTAACCTATTTTTCAATCTTAATTTTTGACTTACCTTTCGGATTATCAATTCTATTAGAAATTCTATAATATAGAATTATAAAGGGAACTACAGTCATTATTGATTTTATATAATCTTCCTGTACTATTACAACCAAAGAGAAGGTGTAGGTAAGGGTAAAATTAATTCAGTTATAAACTTCTCACTAACTTGAAAAATTTCAAATACGAATCTTAAAGAGTATTTGAAATATTTTCGTTAAGTTTTTACATTTTTGAGGTATATATAAAATTAGGGAAACGTAGTGACTTTTATATAAAGTGTCACAAATACTATACTACTTGTTTTTTTAGATTGTGAAATATTGTGTCAAAGGTCAACATTTTATAGAGTCAGACTCTTAGCGAACACAAATCACTTAGGAACTAAAGAATTTTGTCCAGTAAGAAAGGACTATGTGTATAGAGACAGAAATTTTAATTAGAAAACCATTTTTAAATCTATTATACATCCATGTCGATAAAGAGAGTGTCACTAGAACAACGTTAATAATGACTTTTTCATTTAATCTTAAAGAACTAACCGTTGTTTTATTCACAAAGTGCATTGTTTTATTCTTTATTAAACTATAGAACCCTTTTGAGTATTTACTTTTTTAGACTATATACTGATAGATTTATTTGTGCAAACATTATAATTATGTATTCTACTGTAAATTCGACACTTGATACTCTTGACTAATCGTAAGATGTACTATTTTCTTACGAAAGTCTTATATACTACGAATATTTAGTTAATCTTTTAATATGTGTTGGGTTATTGATCTGTCTACTTCTTTAGACTTAGGAGATTGTCTTAAAAGAAATTACTTGAAAAAAGGAAACGGGTATCAAACCGGTTCCAAGGGTCCGTTATCCACGGTTTGATTGTAAGATCTCGTCCAAAACTTTTATACCATTCCTGCAGACATCAGTATTGGAAATCAGATAGTGTGTGTTACTCCAGTATTTCTGGGGTTACGACGTTTCTTCACCCCTTCACTTCTACCTCTCGTAACCAAAGGACTTTCACTACGACATTCTAAGTTCGATGTCTCGTGTAAGCACCACCTCCTCGTGGTTCCGACCGACCACAGTCTCGTTCCGGAACCTCTCCCGTCCTGACACCGACCGATCGACGAGACTGTCGGTGACGTCCTTTCCCTTGACAAAGACCCCTTCCGACTTGAACGTCTAAAACACCCTCACTTTTGTACTCATACTCCTGACCCTCGGTTCTACCGGAACTTTCCCGGCGACAAGAGGATGTCTCTGACACGATTTACATAGTAGGATCTAGTTTTCAATTCTCAGTTCAGGGAGCGACGATTAGTCTCCTTTAGTCGTTGTGGTCGACTCTTCTTTGGACTGCGTCGTCGTCGTCGTCTAAAAGTCCTTTGGTCTTTGGTGGAGTGCTGTCTCAGTCTAAATTTGGTGGTGGTTTAGGTAGTTCGAAATAAACTTATTTGGCAAGACAAAGAATAAAAGGAAGGAAAAAATACTTCGAATTGATGACTACACTCTTACAAAACTTTGACCTTCTCTGTTTCTATATAAATAATATACTAGATTTCCTAATACCCTTCGGGATCTAAAAATGGGTCCATAACTTTTTTCCTTGGTTGTAAACCCACAAAATACCCACAAACTCTCCTTTTTTATTTCAACGAAATGGTTTCGTGGTATGACCTAAGGTTAAAAAATATCCGTAGTGTTGTATACTTTATTTATAATTGAAGTGATTATTAGTTTCTGTATGTATAATTTGGTGTTTATTTGAAAACATAGTGTCTATAGTTTAGACGTCTTTTGATCAAAATGTTATATTCACAACTGTTCTCGAACCTCTTTATTTTTAAGAGTATGTGATGACGACCCTCTTCTTCATCAATATCGTTCACATACAATCGTCTATTCTTTTAAATATAGGTTTGGGTTCATTGTCTGATTCATTAAGAAGACGTAGATGTACGATCTCCTAGAAGATGTACACTCTTTCCTCTTTAATGTTTTTGAGATTGATGTTAGGAGAAGCACTTGTTTATTTTACGGTTATATTACCTTACCATTTGATATTTTGTCTCCTACTCTTTAATAATGATATAGTACCGATTTTCAATTACATAATCTATGTACGTATATATAAATTTGTCTTATATCTTTGCATTGTAAACCATTTTATAAACGGAGTCTGTACTGACTCGCTGAAATGAAAGGGAAAAGTGAAAGTACGTAACCTCTTCCTTTACCGTTGGGTGAGGTCACAAGAACGGACCTCTTAGGGTCCCTACCCCCTCGGACCACCCGACGGTAGATACCCCAGCGTGTCTCAACCTGTGCTGACTTCACTGAATCGTCGTCGTCGTCGTCGTATTTCCTACTTTCATTAATATTTTAAAATTTTGACTTTATTATAAATAATACGAACACTTACGTATATACACTTACGTCCACCTTTATATTTGTATTACCTAAATTTCCATATGTTATTTGAGTGAAGTCCTAAGAGGACACGACCAGTTCACAAAAACTAAGGTAAATAAGACCGATTGTCCCGAAGGCAACACCGAGTCGACCATTTCTTAGACGGGCGGTACGCCCTCTGTACCCAAGTCAGGGACCCAACCCTTCTAGGGGACCTCTTCCTTTTCCAATGGGTGAGGTCATAAGACCGGACCTTTTAAGGTACCTGACATATCAGGTACCCCAGTGTTTCTCAGTCTGTACTGACTCGTTGAAAGTGAAGTGTAAGACCGATTAACCTAATCACGATATAAAATTTAATAAAAAAATTTAAGATTTAGGGGTTTAACATTAGTGAATAGTTAGTGTAGATAAGGGATAATATAAAAATAGTAACGTAGTGTCATATCTCCGTTGTTTAATATCTCAGTAATCCTAAAATGTAAATTTCTTGTCATGTATAGATTCCGAGAAATTCGTTCTTTATTTTGTTATTAGTTACTAAAAACATTAGTAAAAAAAGAAATGTCACTTTTCCGTATATTACAAATAGTACAGTTACATCGTGTGATGTGTCATATAAAATTCTATACTACACACACGAGTATACACAAATATCTCGACATATGATGACATTCACGTATGACATATAAATCGGTAGTGATGAAAACCTCGACAATAGGTAGAGAATAATTAGTATAATCGGTCATAATGTCTACCTTTTTAATTATTATATTTTGACGTAAGAGACGTAAAAACAAATCCTGATGTTTCAAAAGGAAGAAAAATCAGTTCATTAGTTTAAGATAGGACATATTAATTGTGATTTTATTTTGGTATCAAAAATACAAGGTTTAAATGACAACAAAATCTGTCAAATGTCTCTGTTGTAAAGAATAAGATTAAGGTAACCATATCTTTTGTCTATGTCTCAGTAAGTCTCAGTATTTACACAGGTCAATCGGGGTTTTCTTTCGTAGTCAGCATAGATCTAATTTAACCTAAAGTCACCAATGAGTCGCATCCTTCTCGTTCACTGACTAGCTTATGCAAAGAAGGGGATCATAGAAAAATGACGGAATGTTTTGCTGAACAGTCAACGTTCACTTCAATGTCCTTTTGACTTTAGATTCAGTAATCTAATTTTACATTGTATTTATTTGAGGTAAAGAGAGGAGAAGCTAAAGGGCAAGTAAAGAAAAATCATATTACGAGGACAGGGTTGGAGTGAATAATGTTTAATAGGGTTTAAGGGTAGTGACAGTAATCAGAAGAAAACATAAACGATATGCCTCTTCCGTTACCGTGGGGTGAGGTCATGAGAACGGACCTTTTAGGGTACTTACCTCCTCGGACCACCCGACGTCAGGTGCCCCAGCGATTCTCAACCTGTGCTGACTCGATAAAGTAATAGTGAAAAGTGAAAGTACGTAACTTCTTCCTTTACCGTTGGGTGAGGTCACAAGAACGGACCTCTTAGGGTTCCTACCGTCTCGGACCACCCGACGGTGGATACCCCAGAGTGTCTCGACCTGAGCTGACTTCGCTGAATCGTCGTCGTCGTCATAAACGATATATCAAACTGAAGGTACCAGTTTATGATGTAATCGTGAATCTAAAATCTGACATTCATTTTCAATTAATGGATCAACTGACATGTTAGTTGATCGTTTATATGTCAAACTCAGAAGACCTATCTTGGTAGGAATAAACATCGACCTGATGTATTTATAAAGTCAAACAGAAGGTTTGTTTTAATGATGATCTGAACGACCATTGATTTTAAATCGTTTTGTTCTACAATTGGTACCAACAAGTGAGGAGTCATATTGAGACTTCCAAGTAGCCAAATAAAATTATTTCTGTATGTTCTTTGACTCATGTGTTCTTTGAATTAATTGGATTACGATGTAAAGTCGGTCATAGTACCATATACATTGTATTTTGTCGTTCAGGTCGAATTTCTTTATTAGTACGCATATTACAAGCCGATCCGTTTCGGTGATAAAGGATAGTTTCAGAAGAGATAGGTAAGAAGTTAATATAAGATAATATTACTTTCACTTTCAGCGAGCCAACACAGTTGAGAAACACTGGGGTACTTGATACGTTAGGTACCTTACGAGGTCCGGTCTTAAGGCCTCACCCATCAGAGACGTAAGAGGTCTCCTAGAAGGGTTGGGTGACTACCTTGGGTCCAGAGGGCGCAATGTCCACCTAAGAAACGGTCGACTCGGTGTTCCCTTCGGGAGAATAATATTATCTTACACAAATAATTATAATTATCTTAATAGGCCCTCAAGTACTACCTGTCCCTCCGGACCGCACGACACTAAGTACCCCAGCGTTTCTCAGCCTGTGCTGACTCGCTGACTTGACTTGACTCGACTTGATAAATATTATTCTCTCATTTGTTTTCCTTATAAAACTACCAAAAGGAAAACATAGATGGACAACGACAAAATAAGACCACTGGTGAACCGTAAGTACGTAATTTGAACTTTTAAACATCTATCTAAATTCACAAGAGGTCAAAAACTGTCGTTACTATAGTAAGTGTGAGTGACCATAAGAAGATTTTTAAGTCGTATGATCGTTGTATATATTCAGTTTCCTGTTTTAATACGTTGACGTCATCGAGAGACCCACGGACCGGAACTTGGTCAACCTCAGTTCACGAATGGTGTCCATCTTTCCGACGATGCTGGAGTCGAAAGATTTGTATGTGTGTATGTATATATGTGTGTATGTACATCTGTCTGCGAAATGGCAGACTCGGTGGTCCTTCGGGTATGTATATGTATGTATGCGTACACACACACACACATATGTATATACGTATATGACCCCTGTATATGTGTATATATGTATATTCATATATAGTCGACGTCGACTGTAGTTCTTAGTCTTACGTTCAAATTGTACGTTACAATGAGTGGTCCGAAGGGAAGATGAGACGTTATGGTGGACGTACGTTTTCAGTGTTTTACTTCTTCCCGTCTGTCACTCTAGGGAGAGGGCGAGGGGTTTGGTGCTACAGAGTCGGCGTCAGACTGGGTTCTCGTTTACAGACATTTTACGACTTTCTTGATCACTGGCATACGAAGGGCGTCGACGTTTCGAAGAGGAAGCACCAAGATCGGAAACGAGAACTTGAGTACGTGTAACAACCGATTCAGTTAATGTTACTTTATCTAGGGGTTTAATACTGGACGGTAAACGAACTGTAGGACACTGCGTTTGACCTATTTCCATTTGGAAGGGTGAAAATTGAAAGAGCAGTGTCGGTGTTGGACTTTCATCGACCATTTTTAGTAAGATTCCGTCTTTCTGATGACTTTACAAGGTGTCCCTTAAAACCCCTTTGTACTTCGATTTGGACCAGCATGTAAAGTCTCCTGTTTCCGTGTTCCGTAATTTCAGTTCGGTCCATTCAATAGTGTTCTTGAGAAGAGTACAGTAACACGACATGATACAAATCGTGAGTCTAAAAGAGAACGGTTGTTATAAACCTTGGAGGTAAAATTAGAAAGGGGTTTCCGTACCTAAAGCCTTAGATTTTTAGAATTTAAATATGGGATCGAGACAGAGAATCATTATAAACTGGTAGTATTTTAGTAGATTCCAAAGTCTCCATAATTTATGAGAAGGAGTGTTATTGTTATTATTTCTGTTGGAGTGTTCCGATATTCGATAAAATTCCCAATTCAATCTATTATATATGTAAAAAAGACATGTGTTAGTGAAATATTCTTAACCTTATAAAGAAGAGATGTCACCTCAATCAATCGTGACCAATTATAAAAACGGTAAAGTGGAGGATATCAAAGATTTTTTAACGTTTAGTTTATCTCAAGGTCCCGGAGTCAAGAAAAAAGAAGGGTATGGGTACACTAAATGGTAGAGACGATTCCCGTGAAAGGAACACTGTTAGAATTAATGACTGGTGTGTCCTTTTCTGACTTATCAGGACCCCCGGTTTAAGACGCTCGAATATACGTGACTTCGAATCGAGACTTTTAATCTTATTCAATTTGAAAGGTACTTGACTATCGTCGTAAACATGTATTAAATATTAGACGATTATGACATACTAGGTCTTTTCACAAAGAAATGTTGATATAAAGAATCCTTAAAGATTATCATCAAGACTCTATCCTTGAAGGAGACTCTCAAAGAAGTATTCGGATAATTTGTTGATATAAATGTCAATTCTCTGACTTTATTGTCCTATTATAAAATTTTAGAACATATAAACTTATGTCGGTTGATATGTGGAATTAAATAGTGGAACATAATGAAAGAAATAGACTTTATCAGTCGATAGTGTGAAAAATTTGTGTCATAGTAAATTAAGATCGAGAGAGTGAATAGAAGACGGGTATATACTCAACGAACCACAGTGTTTGTTGAGTCACAAAAATAAGGTAGATAGTCGGGTTATCTTGGATTGTAAAAGGGAAAAGAACGGACATAAGGTAGTAAGTGACAAGAAATCAGTTAGTGACTCATTTTGGACTCGGAACCAACTTGAGATATCAGTGAAAAGTACTTCGAAGGTAAATTCGTCTTCACTCTACAAGAAGTTGGACCGTCGGTTGAAGAAAGCAAGAATTACCATGGGTACTCCCGAGTAACCGTGAAGTAAGAGGGTAAACAGATTTTAAAATTTAAGTATAATACATCTTAAGGTTTGTATCATTTCATTTGGTTCATTGGGTATAGGACATTATTTGAGATCGTAAAGATAGTAGTCCGAAGGGTGACCATTTCTTGGACGAACGGTTACGTCTTCTGAGACGAAACTTGGGACCCAACCCTTCTAGGGGACCTCTTCTTTTATCGTTGGGTGAGGTAATAAGAACGGACCCTTTCGGATACCTGTCTCCTCGGACCACTCCATATATACATATGTATATATATATATATATATATATATATATATATATATGTGTGTGTGTGTGGATATATATATATATATAGAGGTCAGGTACCCCAGTGCTTCTCAGCCTGTATTGAATCGTTAAGTCGTAGGATAGTGGATAGTGGGAGGAAATTGTTTGTAGTTGGTACATGTTACAAATAAAGTAAATTTGAAACGTGTGAGTGATGGATGGACTGAAAGTTCACTTTATAGGTATATAACTTTACATTAACGTAATTGTCAAACTAAAATTATTTACCTATTCGTACATTAGGTGTAAGTCTAGTTCTATGTCTTGTAAAGAAGGTACGACCTTTCAATAGAGGACCGGAAACAAGTAAGTTAGGGGAGATGTGTCTCCATTGGGTCACAAAAATAAGGACGAGGGTATCTAATTAAAAGGTAACTAATGTAATCCAACCAAAGTAGTCAAAAGTTTACTTTCCGACACACACACGAGTGAGTCAGTGAAGACTGAGAAACACTAGGGTACCTGACATCGGGTGATCCAAGGAAGACAGGTACCTTAAAAGGTCCGTTCTTATGACCCAGTCCAATGGTACAAGAAGAGGTACCCTAACAGAGTCGGGTCCCTAGTATGAACACAAAGAACGTGGAGACCGTAAGTGTCCGTCTAAGAAATGGTGACGGGGTGGACCCTTCGGGTTACTTTCTAATCGAGCAAAGTTAGTCGTAATGTAGACACTCTAAGTAGGAACAACGTACGTACAAATTAAGGAAAATATTTCCTATAATAAAGTAAATTATTTATTATAGTATTAAATAAATCGGTAAGGAGACAACTTCTGTAGACTCAACAAAGGTAAACGTCGATAATACTTATTTCGGTGACACACTTGAAAGAATATTTTTAGAGACCCACCTGTAGACGTGAGTATAAAGACCCCATTTATACATGTTCGTTTTTCCAAGACAGTTTCACATCGGTATACAAATTAACCGGGAAGTTAGACTAATCTACATTTTTGTGTTTACTAAGATGGTGTTTATCTTGTGACTCTCAGTTACCGTACTAGACTGTTACCTTTATGTGTTTTATAGAGGAAAACTATAAGGATCAGTTTGTGATTACTCTTGGTTCCTAGACTCACTGGCACATATATTATAAAATCCAATTAATACGGATTAATGACTCATACTACTCCACCTGACCAACGAGGATTACGACGACCTGTTCACCCTTTTTTTTTCCTACGTGAGTCCTTAAGTTTGAGGGTTGTTTTAATGACGTATTTCTTGCACTCTTAAAGATATCGAAGGACTTTTCTCTAGGTGTAGAGGTGATCGACGTCTTGATTTTACGACTCTAGGTTTGAGTCTTCGAATAGGAGGTTCACCGACTTGTCGTTTCGTTTAATTTAAGAGTCGAAGTCTTCCATAAATAACAATTTCCGTTATTGTTGTTTTAGTTCATAAGTGTATAAAATTACCCCTATACACCATTCTGGGACTATGTTGACTCCTGTAACTCGTCAATTCAAGACTACTTAGTAGAAAGGGTCATCTTCGTCGAAGGGGTTGGGGATCAAATCAACCAGAGAAGTGGATGATTGATACGTGACGGACTCCTTTAACCCTACTGGTGTTAACCAGTAGGGTTAAAGGAGTCTATGTTGGCAAGGTAAAACTTCCTCTAGTCGGGACCCTAAAGAAACCTCCCTTACTACGACTTCGACTTTGAGGTCACGAAACCGGTGGAGTACACTTCTCAACTGAGTAACCTTTTCTGAGACTACGACCCTCCCTAACCCCCGTCCTCCTCTTCCCCTGTTGTCCTACTCTACCGACCTACCGTAGTGACTGAGTTACCTTCACTCAGACTCACTTGAGGTCCTCAACCACTACCTGTCTCTCCGGACCGCACGACGCTAAGTACCCTAGTGTTTCTCCGCCTGTGCTGACTTGCTGACTTGACTTGACTTGACTTGGACCCTCCAAGGTCGAAAGCACTACTTGTACGTTTTATTACGTACCTACACTCTACATACCTACACTCTAGGGATGTACACTCTAAACCTGCTATTTCTTAATTTTCTGCGAATGAGGAACATTCCTTTCAATACTGGTTTGATCTGTCGTATAACTTTTTGTCTCTGTAACGAAACGGTTGTTTCCAGGTAGATCAGTTCCGATACCAAAAAGGTCACCAGTACACACGTACACTCTCAACCTCATATTTCTTTCGACTCACGGCTTTTTAACTACGAAGACTAGACACCAAAACCTCTTCTGAAAACTCTCAGAGAACTTGACGTTCTTCTAGGTTAGTCAGGTAGGACTTCCTTTAGTCAGGACTTATAAGTAACCTTCCCGACTATGACTTCGACTTTGGGGTTATGAAACCGGTGGACTAAGTTTCTTGACTGAGTAAACTTTTCTGGACCTACTTCCCTTTCTAACTTCCGCCCTCTTTCCCTGCTGTCCTACTTTACCAACCTACCGTAGTGACTGAGTTACCTGTACTCAAACTCATTTGAGGTCCTCAACCACTACCTGTCCCACCGGACCGCACGACGTCAGGTACCCCAACGTCTGTGCTGACTCACTGACTTGACTGACTGACTGATTGACTATGTTTTATTTAATCACTTCCCTCTGGGTCGTAGAGACTTCTTGAGACTCCAGTCAGAAGAGACATCGGACTTGAGTGTCACCCTTGCCTCCGGTGACTTACCCATTTAGACTCATGTTACATTCAATGACTTAAGGTCCTATTGTCTTTAGTTTACTGTCGTCTGTTGACGGTTTCCGTTCTACTCATATCGACAACGTTACATATCACCTCAGTTTCATCATGGGTCTTGTCGGATTGTGTATATATGTTACCTTAACCGATCACTAATTTCAGAAGGATCTTCACTTTATGCATTCTTCGAATGACTTAAGAATGACCTAGATACCTTCATCGACGAATGGATTTTACTTCTCTGACGGTCTATAAGAAGGTCGTTTCTACCAAAACAAGTTCTAGTCGACTCTTAATGTGAATTCCCAGACCCGGACTGTCAGGTCTCAGTGTGTATCAACCTACACTGACCTGAATTGTGTGTTTCAAGTGCGTCGTATGTTGGTACCGTTCGGTTAGTGTTCGGGTTCCTCTTACGAAAGTGTCTCCCTTTTAACCCTCGCGGTTTCGTCTGGTCTTCAGGTCCCGAGTGACCAACTCGGGAACGGTCCTTTCTTCTCAGAAAGAAGGAGGAAAACCCGAGACCGTTCACGAAAAAGGAGGTAGGGATAGTTATTCCAGGTAGTCTTTGTCAAAAGAAAATCGACTGTTCCGGTCGTTACGTTTGAGTGACAGGAAAGTGTCTTCGTATATAGTTGAGAGGTCCGGATGCAGTATTAAATCAAGTGTATCTATAATTACAAGAAAGAGAAGGTGTTCTATAGTGGGACCAGATTAAGTAACTCCAGTAATAAGACTAAGGGGTCACCGAATCACTATTTCTTAGGTGGACGTTACGTCCTTTACGTCCTCTGAGCACAAACTAAGGACCCAGTCCTTTTACGGGACCTCCTCCTTTACCGGTAGGTGAGGTCACAAGAATTAGACCCTTTTTTTTGGGTACCTGTCTCCTCGGACCACCCGAACTCAGGTACTCCAACGTTTCTCAGTCTGTACTGACTCACTGATTCGTGAGTCGTGGTCGTGTAAGACTAACCTGGATCCCTAGTTCGTCATAGTTGATGAGATCTGAGTGACCGTTCCGTAGATCCACGGTATGACACTCTAATTTAGGTTATTTTTAAGAACCGGAAAATAGAGGCACTTTAAAGTCACCCAGGTTTCCACGTCCAGTATAGTTCTTTAGGGAAGATTCCACTTCTTGTTCAACAACATAGGCTGGGGAGAATGTTGGTTTTTTCTCAGCGTTTCGAATCGTCGGGAGAAACCTGAAATCTTCATTGTGGAAGGACAAACTCACACAATCAGGTCGAGAAATAGCTCGTTCTACTTTTGACGATCGAAACTCCCCCCGGGTCTTGTTCTCCTCCGTGACGTTGTCCAGGTTCGACGACACAGTCTATGAGACAGTCGACCCAATGACCTAGGTCGTCTCGGTTACCATGAACTTCACCGGGACCGTCTGTCCCTACAAGAAACATCGGAAACCGTTATCCGAGGTAGTGTCAACTTTTACACTTAGCTGTGAAGGTCAAATAGTGGAAAAGAAAGGTTATCTGTCATGAAACTTTCTACGAATTCCTTTTGATAATGGGGACTAACTGATAGGAGGGGAAATATGTACGAATATGAAAACAGCCTGAAATCAATCTTTCTACGTCATTTAACAGAGGAAAATAAATTTTAATACGGAAAGTTATAATTACCCATAAACGATATTTTCACAATTGCACTGATATCGACTTATATGTTAAAATTTTATATCGTTAACAAAATAAAGTCCTCTTTCGTAAGATAGGAGTGTGGAAACTTACACTCATCGAAAGGACAACAGAAAGTCATCCTATAAGAGTGACGTATACGTACGTGGAATTGTAGACACGGTAAAACAAAACTTACAAACTGTCTCTTTAATAAGTTGTCCATGGGGTCGACAGTTTCGTACGGTAAACACTACGAAGTTGTTCGTCGTGTCTGAGAAGTTTGATATAACGTGGACTCGTCCCCCTTGGAGGTGACCCTTGATGACGGAATTTACGAAGTTTCGTATGTATCCTGTGAATGTGAAAAGTTTCAGTCCAGAGGAGATAAAGACGTTTTAACCAAAGACGACTAGTAGAGAAAGAATAAAAAGTTGAGCCCACTGTGACTGTACTAACTATGACAAATGAGTGAAGAGTTGCCAGGGAATTTATGACAGAATAGAAACTGTAAAGTGAATAGAGACGGTGAAATGAACAGTCAATAAATAGAGTACATAATTAATAAAGAAATAAATTGTCACTGGAAAAAGACTTTTCAAGGTGCACGACTACACTTAAAAAATACCATAGTTTTTTACAAGTCATCATCTTCACCTCTCTTAAATACTTTTTTTACTGTATTCTTGTCAAGAATTTTCAATGAAGAGACTTCGTGTAGAGTTTGGTAACGACACATTCCTTTAGGTAAGTGTATCCCATATGGAAACTGATAAAATACATTCTATACGGTAAATTCTATACGGTGTTCCCTTACCGTGAGTCAAAGATAAAGAGATTTGGATAATTAGAAGGAGATAATACACAGAGGAAACCATTGAGGAATATAAAGGGGTATAGGATTTGGTATTTGGTAGGAGTTTTAGTGTAGGAGTATAAGGGTGTAAGTAGTTTTAGGTAATTTGGATAAGGTAAATGAGTAAGTCTGTTTAGAATAATTCATGAACTGTTGACGGTCCCTTAAACTATGTACCACTCTACTCTCCTCTTCTATTTATACGTACTAGGGACCGTAGTACCTAGAATACCTGAGTAGACTCTCTCTCTTTTTGTAATTAGTTGAAGTGTTTGTCGACGTCAATATGGTGTCCATGTACTTCTTCAACGATGACGAGGATCACGTATATAATTTTGCAGTAAGTCATGTATATATGTTACCTCATAATGGGACAGTATATTTCCTTGTGTAAACTCAGTCAAGATCACTCCATCTACTTGGATCTCGGACAGCATTTCTCACTTCATTCAGTCTTTCTCTTTTTGTTTATACCATAGATTTACGTATATATACCTTAGATCTTTTACCATGACTGCTTGAATAAACGTCCCGTCGTTGTCTCTACGTCTGTATCTCTTGTCTGAACCACCTGTGTCGCCCCCTTCCTCCCCTCACCCTACCGAACTCTGACCGCAGCTTTGTATGTGTAAGACTTTACACTCTCTCTATCGAGCTCCCTTCAACGACATATTGTGTCCCTCGAGTCGGACCACAAGACCCTGTTGGATCTCCCCACCCTACCCCATCTCCTATCCTCCTTCTAAGTTCTCCCTCCCCCGTGTACATATGAGCACCGACTAAATGTAGCAACACACCGTCTTTGGTTGTGTTGTAACATTTCGTTAATAAGAGGTTAATTTGTTTGTTTGTTTTTGAATTCCTCACCACTTAGTACGAGTTTAATCTTTTTTATTATCCGAACCTCGTCTACTTCTTTCTAAACTCACAAACTCGACTCCCTTGTCTTCCACGTTTCCGAGTCACCTGTCTCCTCATTCAAGTCAGACACTATGATTATCTTCCGTCACATGACTGACCCATTTTCACTTTGTCCTTTGAACACGTTGCTCGGAAGAGATACATTTTGAAATACTCTATAATTTCTTAGACCATGAATCATATATTTGAAAAATTTCGGTTACTAAGTGAAGTTCGTCTTTTACCTTTTACTCTTTAACCGTGTTAGTCTAAACTCCAAACTTTCCTCTAGTGAGTCGACACTCTTCTTTTTTAACCTTTCCTCGTCACCGACCTGGACCCCTTTGATAAAGTCTACGAGGACTCCTCTCGACTAGAGAAATTATGTTTCTGTCACAATTTCTAGTGAATAACAATAGATTTAACATATCGAACCCCTTTTTGACCCTTCCTTGGTCCAAATTACATCACTTCTTAGTATTTTAAAGATCTGTACAACTAAAATTCTCCAAAATCTCTTCGGGTTACCCACTATAGTTTGTCTGACAATTTATATATTTAGGTACGGATCTTTAAGATCTAACTTCTATATTTAGACTGAATTGACGTATCTTCTCTATTAATTTCGGTTCTACTTCGACGAATTCGTAGTCTCTTCTGGATTCTGACCCTACACTACTGAAGACCTTGTGTTATAGACTCTTCTATCGTTACTTTAATCTTTTGTTTCGTTCTTCGTCTGTCTGTTTCAGTCTCTTACCATGGTATTTTCCGTTTCTTTCTCTGATAAAGTTTTTTCCGAATAACCGGTTCTCTTTACTTTCGTAGATGGATTTGTTTTACACATAAGTTTATAAGATATTCGTCGTAGTGTCGGTCTTTGACTTTTGATGGGTGAGTTGATAACTTACCGATTTGTGATACCTTTTGATGAGTCAGTATTTTTCATTGTTTCATTACTTGATACGTTATTATATCTTTTGTAATTTTCGTATGGTGATTTCCTTTCTTTCACTTTCTTTCTTTCACTTCAACAGTCAGTAAAGACTAAGAAACGTTAGGGTACCTGATATCGGATGGTCCGAGGAGGCAGGTACCCTAAAAGGTCCGTTCTCATGACCTCATCCAACGGTAAAAGAAGAGGTCCTCTAGAAGGACTGGGTTCTAACCCTCCTCCTGAGCCCTGGAGGTTCCTCCAGAGGACGTAACATCCGTCTACGAAATAGTAGACTCGGTCGTCCCTTCATTTTCTTTTCATTTTCTTTCATTTTCACTTCAGCGAGTCAGCACAGACTGAGAAACGTTGGGGTACCTGACATCGGATGGTCCGAGGAGACAGGTACCCTAAAAGGTCCGTTCTTATGACCTCACCCAACGGTAAAGGAAGAGGTCCTCTGGAATGGGAAGGAGAAGGGCTGGGTCCCTAACTTGAGCCCAGAGGGTGTAACATCCGTCTGTGAAATGATAGATTCGGTGGTCCCTTCAGGAGTTTCCTAAGTCGACCATTTCTTAGACGGACGTTAAACCCTATGGAGCCAAACGAGGGACCTAACCCTTCTAGGGGACCTCTTTCCCTTTCCGATGGGTAAGGTCATAAGACCGGACCTCTTAAGGTACCTACATATCAGGTACCCCAGCGTCAGTCTGTACTGACTGACTGACTGAAAGTGAAGTGAAGTGTTCTTTTACTTTCTTCTGTTACTATTTTGTGTTTTAAGTTTCTTTTTCTCTTTTACTAGTACTTTATTTTCTGTAATTACGAAGAGACCTCGACCCCCAACTCCCCACCTTTAACTGTGATTTCCCAGTCTTACCTTGAGAAATCTCAAGACCTTCATATAGAACTAGTACCATCTCTAATTTACTCCGTTCAATGTGGAGTTACTTCAACTCATTACTTCCCTCAACATCCAATTTTACTTTACAATGACTCTCCGGTCCACACCAACTTTGACTTTTTATAAAGAATTCAATTTGTGACATCTGTGGTCCAAAAATAGTCTTTTGTGACATGATCTTCAATTTAGTCCCACTAACAAAAATTCCTGACTTTATTAAATATTACTGTTTTTTTTTACTTGTTGAAAAGATTTTGAATTCTGATAATTAATTAGTGAAGTTGACAAATTGAGAAATCCACTACCCCCTGAGTTCACCACTTCTTAACCGGACGTCTCCTCTTCTGGACTCAAGATAGGGACCAAGCCCTTCTAGGGGACCTCTTCCATTACCGATGGGCGAGGTCATAAGAACAGACCTTTTAAGTCTCCCTGGACCACCCGATGTCAAGTATCCCAGCGTTTCTCAACCTGTACTGTTTCACTGTTTATGAAAGTAAGTGTGAAAGTAAATTGAGAAGTAGGAATTAATTCAGGATTGTGTGTGTATATTATGAAGAATACTAATTATATTTGAAAACGAAACAAA
The DNA here is from genome assembly GCA_006410555.1 of Capra ibex. Lineage (NCBI taxonomy): Eukaryota > Metazoa > Chordata > Mammalia > Artiodactyla > Bovidae > Capra > Capra ibex. The sequence continues at coordinate 23,568,762 of SJYO01052474.1, forward strand.
AATAAAATGAAACGAAAACAAAACACAAGTAGTATTTTTGACAGTTGGTGTAGGTGTGACTCCTACCTGTACTATTACTGATGTTAAGTAATGGAATTCTAATCTTCACCCTCTAGTCAATAAACCGTTATCGTGGGTATACAATAATGATAGTAAACTCCAAATCACCAAAAAAAAAAAAGGATAATGTAACATAAGTACTCTTAAAAATTCGAAGAATCTCGTTAGATGGTGACGAACTGATATTTAATACATTCAAGTATAGATTGTGAATTGTTACTTAGTAAAGTGTGATAAACGATTCTAACAGTGAAAATTCTCGTACTTATTAGAATTGTTATAGTCTCGACATCAAAATACATATAAAGAGTCCATGGAACTTTTAAAATTAACTTGTCTATCAATTCTAGTTTGTATCAAATTATGTGAAGTTTAGGTACACTAAAATTAACAATTTATAAATAAACGTGTAAATTGATTGATGTAGTTTTATAAAGTTTACCAAAACCTCGTAAACTATATCAATTGAGTTTCTCTTAGTAAATAGAACTTTTTTTATATTTTGTATAATATATGTGTGTTTTGTATTTCAGAAAGATTTATGTCATGAGTGAAACCTTTAGTTAAAATATGGCTACAAAAGAAGTGGGATTAAGATTTAGTCAGGGTTGGGACATAGTTCTTTGTTCTCATGTAATTTTTCGTACTTTATATATTGTATAAAATACTATCTATACCTTATTAGAAAGAAAAGGATAGATAAGGTATTGATTTAAAAGTACTCAATCCGAAGACTAAACCACTAAATTCTACAAGAATTCGTCACAACAACTCAGTGTCAGATAGGTGTTTCTAGTCTTTTAGTTCACACTTCCGTTACGTGCAGTAATACATTTTTAGATTGGGTCACTTTTGTGTTCTCGTGACTCGTATCCCTTATCTATAACGTTAAACGTGAGATTTTGGCCCAGAGATGTTCTCTACGACGGTGATCAAGAGTTACCGCCGTCTTTTCGGTGAACCACTTTTAGACCATCTCGATGATATTGGGTTATCGTTTTGTTGAAGACATACTAGGTCAAAAGAAATACAGTAATGTAGGTCAAAGTAGGTCTCGATCAGGTAGACTGATCACTCTGTGTATACACTACAGGTTCAACATTGAAGATCCCTTTAACGGTTTATGTCTTACATTTATAAAGTCGAAGATACCACTCTTTTTCTGACAGTTTCTTCTACCACCTAAGGAGATTATACTCTACTTCAAAGTCTACAACCATACAGTTTGTTATTGTTTTTTTAATAAGGTCTGTAATCATTACTAAAAGGTCTTCGTTTTTGATATTATATGAAAGAGATACGTAACTTTTAATGAATATAAATGAGTTTCCTGAAAACCATGTGATGTATTCGTAATTAATTACGAGTGGTAAACATCGGATGATCTATGAGAAATTGATACTCAGTCGTGAGATATCGAATACTGAAGTAATGAAATTTTCACACTCCAAAATTTAAGGTAAACACTGTTCGAGTGTCTATTGTAGTATGAGTTACAACTTTTCGACTTTCGGAAAGGAGATTTTACTCCTTGAACTGTCCTACGGGTGAGAGTGGTGAAGATAAATTGTGTCTTAACGTTCAAGATCGGTGTCTTTAGTCCGTTCTTTTTCTTTATTTTCTGAAAGTTTACCCTTTGTTTCTTTATTTTGACATTGACAAACGTCTACCGTGCTATGATACTTGTGGGGTTTCAGACGTGGTTTTTTGAAATCTTGATTTTTCCTTAAGTTATTTCGAAGTCCTATGTTCTAATTGTATATTTTGAGAGGACAAATAAATATGTGATTATCATTTTATAGTCTTTCACTTAAGTTCTTTTGTTAGGATACACAAATGTTTGTGTAGTTTTTTCTTATTTTATGGATCCTTATTTAAATTGGTTCCTCTATTTTCTGGACACGAGATTTTTGATATTTTGTGACTACTTATTTTTACTTTTAATATGTTTCTTTACCTTTATATAGTTCACGAGGACCTACCCTTTCAAATTTGTAATAATTATACAGGTATAATGGTTTTCGTTAGATGTCTAAATTACGTTAGGGAGGGAGGGTCCACCGTGTCAACCATATCTTAGACGGATGTTACGTTCTCCGGATCCGAGTTAGGGACCCAGTCCTTCTAGGAGACCTCTTCTTTTACCGATGGTTGACGTCATAAGAACGGACCTTTTAAGATATCTGTTTCCTCGGACCATCCGATGTCAGGTACCCTAGTGTTTCTCAACCTGTATTGATTCGTGCGTGAAGGAAGAAGATAGCTTTATGTGTGACGTTAAAGTTTCTTGATATTTCATTAGGACTTTAAATATACCTTGGTGTTTTTGGGGTTTAACGATTTTGTTAGAACGTTTTCTTGTCTAAACTTCTATAGTGTATGAGACTGAAGTCACACACACACGATTCAGCGAAGTCAACACGGTCTGAGAAACGCTGGGGTACCTGACATCGGACTACCGAAGAGACAGATATCCTAAGAAGTCTGTTCTTATACCTCACCCAACGGGAAATGAAGAGATTGAAGTCTGATGTCATGTTTCAATGTCATTTGTTTGTCGTACGATAAATGTGTTTGTGTGTGTGTTTAGTTACCTTATCTTAAGTTTCGGGTCTTTATTTCGGTGTGAGAATACCAGTTAATTAGATGTTGTCTCCTTTGTTCTAATTTGTTACATTTTTCCATCAGAGAAGTTATTCAACAAGACCCTCTTGACCTGTCCATACACAATTTCTTACTATATTCTTGTAAAGTAATATGGTATATATTTTTATTTCAGATTTACCTAATTTTCTGGACTTACATTATGGACTTTAGTATTTTGAGGATCTATTCTCGTATCCGTCTTATAAGAAACTGTATTTAACGACACTATTAAAAAATCTAGATAAAGGATTCCGTTTTCTATATTTTCGTTTTCATTCGTTTGTCCTGTATTAATTTAAATTTTCGAAAACGTGTCGTTTCCTTTAGTAACTGTTTCGTTTTTCTATTGGGGTCTTAACCTCTTTTATGGACATTTACTATACTGAATATTCCTTTATATGTAAAAATATATTTATGAATATCGTGAGTCATAAAAAAAAGTTTTGTACTAAGTTTCGATCCTTCTTTTAGTCTTTTGTAAAAAGGTTTCTGTATTTCTCCCAGTTGTCCGTGTACTTTTCTACAAGTTATAGTGACTAGTAGTCTCTTTACGTTTAGTTTTGGTGTTACTTTGTAGTCGAGTGTGGATAATATTACCGATGGTATTTGTTCTTGAGTTTATTGATTACGACCGTTCTTACACCTCTTTTCCTTTGGGATCTTTATGTGAGAACGACCCCTACGTTAACCTCCTCGGCAATAGCTTTTTGTCATGGTTTTAAGGAGTTTTCTTGATTTTTGTCTCGAGAGTATACTAGGTCGTTAGGATTAAGAGTCATATATGGACTTCTTTTGTTTTTGTGATCATGCTTCTCTATGTACGTGAAGTCACAAGTAGTGTCGTAATGAATGGTATCGGTTCGATACCTTCGTAGGATTCGTAGGTAATTCACTACTTGCCTGTTTCTTCCGCGCCATATATATGTGTGTGCATACGTATATATGTGTTATTTTCTAACGACGCAACACGAATCAGCGAGTCAGCACAGGTTGAGCAAACGTTGGTGTACCCGACATCGGGTAGTCCGAGGAGACGGGTACCCCTAAGAGGTCCGTTCTTATGACCTCACCCAACGGTATAGGAGGAGGTTTCCTAGAAGGACTAGGACCCTAGTTTGGTCGCAGAGGACATAACGTTCCGTCTAAGAAATGGTCATCCTGTGGATCCTTCGGGTCTCTCATAATAAGATTTACTTTATTGAATTTGTCTCTTTCGGTTTTTATGACATACAATGGTGAATATACACCCTTGTTTTTTATTTTGTTTAATTACATATATTGATTTGTCTTTGTCTGAGTGTATATCGTTTCATATGTGTGTGTGTGTGTGTGTGTGTGTGTGTGTTGGGTGTATATCGTTTATTGGTCTATATCGTTTTTTGTTTTGTTTGTTTGTTTGTTTTTCATCTCATACATCAGTAAGGGAAGAGGTCCCTAGAAGGACTGGGTCCCGAGTTTGGGTCAAAGGGTGTGACGTCCGTCTATGAAATGACAGACTCGGTGGTCTCTTCGAGAACTAATGTATTGGTTCGTCTTTGTCTAAGTGTGTGTATCGTTTGTTTGGTCGTAAACGGTTACTCCTCTCCATTTTGTTCCCATACCCTAGTTCTCTATGTTTAATGATAGATGTTTTATCTACTCGTTTTCCCATAAACCATGTAATATCCTTTAAATCGATAATAAAACACTATTGAAATTTACCTCACGCTAAGTAATTTCACTTAATGATGGTATGTGAATTTTGATTGTAACATTTAGTTGATATTGAAGTTATTTTTATTTAAATAAAATTTATATTATCACTTTATTTTACAATAAAGTTTAACTCGTGACTACAGGTATAGGAATAGACACAAGACTAAAGAGATCAATGATTAAACTCTAAATACTTTTGAATCAAATGGAACTCTTGGAGTCAAAGGAGTAGGTATCTTTCCATAAGTATACCATTATTTTACCACTTATACATAGAGAATTATATCTTTTCACTTTCACTTCATCGAGTCAGTACAGACTGAGAAACGCTGGGGTACGTTACATCGGATGTTCCGAGCAGGGAGGTACCCTAAGAGGTTCGTTCTTATAACCACAACGGTAAAGGAAGAGATCCCTTAGAAGGGTTGGGTCCCTAGTGTGGACCCAGAGGGCGTAACGTCCATCTGTGAACTTGGAGACTCGGTGGTCCCTTCCGAATATCTTTTCTCTTAATTTATTTTGATTTCATATGTCAGATATCTCTTGTACTCGACAATAGACCCAGTGTATAGTATCAATTGGTTTACGGAAGTATACATAAGAGAGTTAAATAGGGAATAAGGTGTATATTAGAACAATCCGTTGAGATACCGGAGATATGGTGACAACTTAATATGGAATGACGTGGGTGAATTAGAAGTGAAGTGTTTTATTATTTGTTTTATGTCTGTTCTGCGTGTTGACGATAAATACAGTCCATTCTGGTACACATTATTTAACTTCTTTCATCCCTTTTGGTGATCTGGTAAATCCATACTTGGTTTAGTTTAGGGAATACTAATCTGTCACCTTCACTCTTTGTCTAAATTCCCTGATCTAGACTATCTCACGGACTTCTTGATACCTGTCTCCAAATACTGTAACATGTCCTCTGTCCCTAGTTCTGGTAGGGGTACCTTTTATTTACGTTTCTTCGTTTTACAAACAGACTCCTCTGGAATGTTTATCGACACTTTTCTTCTCTTCGTTTTTTGTTTCCTTTTTCCTTTCTATGGGTAAACTTACGTCTCAAAGTTTCTTATCGTTCCTCTCTATTCTTTCGGAAGGAGTTACTAGTCACGTTTCTTTACTTCCTCTTTTTATCTTTCCCTTTGTGATCTCTAGAGAAGTTCTTTTACTCTCTATGGTTCCCTTGTAAAGTACGTTTCTACCCGAACTATTTGCTGTCTTTACTATACCTGGATTGTCTTCGTCTTCTATAATTTTCTCCACCGTTCTTATTTGTCTTCTCTAGAAGTACTGGGTCTATTAGTGTTACCACACTAGTGAGTGGATCTCGGTCCGTAGGACCTTATGTTTCAGTTCACCCGGAATCCTTCGTAATGAAACTTGTTTCGATCACCTCGACTACTTTAAGGTCAACTCGATGAAGTTTAGGATTTTCTACTACGACACTTTCACAAGGTGAGTTGTACGTCCGTTTTAAACCTTTTACGTCGTCACCGGTGTCCTGACATTTTCCAGTCAAAAGTTATGTTAGGGACTCTTTCCTTTACGGTTTCTTACGAGTTTTATGACGTGTTAACGTCAATAGAGTGTACGATGGTTTCATTACGAGTTTTAAGAGGTTCGGTCTGAAGTTGTTATGCACTTGGCGTTTGAAGGTCTACAAGTTCGACCAAAATCTTGCCCGTCTCCTTGGTCTAGTTTATCGGTTGTAGACAACCCATTAGTTTTTTCGTTCTCTCAAGGTCTTTTTGTAGATAAAGACGAAATTACTGATACGGTTTCGGAAACTGACGCATCTAGTGTTATTTAACACCTTTTAAGACTTTTTCTACCCTGATAGTCTGGTGTACTGGACGGAGAACTCTTTAGACATACGTCCAGTCCTTTGTTGTCAATCTTGACAAGTACCTTGTTGTCTGATCGAGGTATGTCCTTTTCCTCATGTAGTTCCGACATATAACAGTGGGACGAATGAATTGAATATACGTCTCATGTAGTACTCTTTACGACTCGACCTACTTTGTGTTCGACCTTAGTTCTAACGGTCCTTTTATAGCTATTGGAGTCTATACGTCTACTGTGGTGGGAATACCGTCCTTCACTTCTTCTTGATTTCTCTGAGAACCATTTTCACTTTTTCAACCGAATTTTGAGTTGTAAGTCTTTTGATTCTAGTACCGTAGACCAGGGTAGTGAAGTACCCTTAGTCTACCCCTTTGTCACCTTTGTCACAGTCTAAAATAAAAAAACCCAAGGTTTTAGTGACGTCTACCACTAACGTCGGTACTTTAATTTTCTGTGAATGAGGAACCTTCCTTTCAATACTGGTTGACCTATCGTATAAGTTTTCGTGTCTCTAATGAAACAGTTGTTTCCAGGTAGATTTTACTTCCGATACCAAAAAGGTCATCAGTACATACCTACACTCTCAACCTAATATTTCTTTCGACTCGCGGTTTCTTAACTACGAAAACTTAACACCACAACCTTTTTTGAGAACTGTCAGGGAACCTGACGTTCCTCTAGGTTGATCAGGTAGGACTCCCTCTAGTCATGACCGACAAGTAACCTTCCTGACTACAACTTCGACTTTGAGGTTACGAAACCAGTGGACCACACTTTTTGACTGAGTAAATTAACTTAGCGGTCAGATACAGACTGCGTCCTATGTCGTACGAACCCCGACCACGTACCCCTACTGGGTCTCTCTATAATACCCCTCCCTCCACCCTCCCCCCTAGTACAAACCCTTGCATACATTCTTAATTTCTAAAATTTTAAAATTTTTATTTTTTGATTTTTTTTTTTTTTTTTACTTTTCTGGGACCACGACCCTTTCTAACTCCCGTCCTCCTCTTCCCCTACTGTCTCCTACTTTACCAACCTACCATAGTGGCTGAGTTACCTGTACTCAAACCCATTTGAGGTCCTCAACCACTACCTGTCCCTCCGGACCGTACGACGCCAAGTCCCAACGTTTCTCAGCTTGTACTGACTCGCTGACGTGACTTGACTTATATACACGACACGAATCAATGAGACAGTACAGACTGAGACACGTTGGGGTACCTGACATCGGGGAGTACGAGGAGACAGGTACACCTAAAAGGTCTGTTCTTATAACATCACCCGACGGTACGGGAGGAGGTCCCCTAGAAGGGTTGGGTCCCTAGTTTGGAAGCACAAGGTGTACCGTCCGTCTAAGACATAGTAGACTCGGCAGTCCCATCGGGTACGATTACACACACATATATATAACCTCGGTACTTTAATTTTCTGCGAATGACGAGCCTTCCTTTCAATACTGGTTGGATCTGTCGTATAATTTTTCGTCTCTGTAATGAAACGGTTGTTTCAAGGTAGATCAGTCCCGGTACCAAAAAGGTCACCAGTACATACCTAAACTCTCAACCCGAAATTTCTTTCGACCAACGACTTCTTAACTACGCAAACTTGACACCACAACGTCTTCTGAAACTCTCAGGGAACCTGACGCTCCTCTAGGTCGGTCAGGTAGGATTTCCTCTAGACAGGACCCACAAACAACCCTCCTGACTACAACTTCGACTTTGAGGTTATGAAACCGGTGGACTACACTTCTTGACTGAGTAAACTTTTCTGGGACTATGACCCTTTCTGACTCCCGTCCTCCTCTTCCCCTACTGTCTGTTACTCTACCAACCTACCGTAGTGGCTGAGTTACTTGTACTCAAACTCATTTGAGGTCCTCAACCATTTCGTGTGCCTCCGGACCACACGACGTCAAGTACCCCAGCGTTTCTCAACCTATACTGACTCGTTGACTTGACTTGAATATATATGTATATAATTTATTGGAGGGTACGACAGCTATTCATTTGTGATAAAGAATCAGTACAAAAAGTTTGTGATAAACTATACAATGTACGAAGCCCCTCTCCTCTCAATAGACAAGTGATTTTTTTTTTTTTTTTGGAGAAGACTAATGTCCGACTGTTGTAAATTTATTAGTTAAAATACTCGTTTGTACTATAGAACTATAGTTTGTACTGTGTATGATTTTGGATCGTCTTCATACCTAATAACAGAACTTCTTCACACATTTTGGACTCCTAGTGTAATTTTTTTTTCGCTATGAGTCTTGTCTTTTAATACGATGAATTAATGTGACGAAACTGTACCTAATATTTTCACAAACATCAGGATCTATACCACCCCTCTATTTTTAGTATAAAGTAGAGGTAACGAATTCCAACTTACTCTGACATCTACTTATCGATCTCTTTACTAATTTCCTTTTTGATTACTCGTACTTATTTTTTAAGAGGAATACAGAGATGACTATATTAGAGGGTTGACAGATTACACAAAGAGAGAGGTCCAGTAAATCTTTGGAGATTCAGGACTTTAAAACAGACTAGACAGGTGGGTATGATAACATAAGAACGGTTAGACTATAACCCTAAATCTCCTTGCTTACTAGATTGGGAAGAGCGTAACTGACTCGATTGTCTCAACTCATACGCAACTTTTTTCTCTCTCCCTTGGGTAGTTCTTTCTTACTATCTCCGTCCTTCTCTCGTTACCGACATCGGTCGCCGTGGTAAAATATTATCTTGTGTCATCGGTAAATATCTCATCCATAGAAATCTTAAAGGTGTGATTTTAGTTATACGGTCGAGACTATATGTCGAGACGACGTCCGTTAATATAAAAGTTTTTTTATAGTATTGCCTAAATTGTTTTTATCTTTCACTTACATATGGATCTCTAACTTATAAAGGAGTCTTATCTTCCGTCGTTCTTTTGATGATTGACGGATAATACGAAATTCGTAATTTTTTTTTTTTTTTTTTCTTCCGTACCGTCTTTCGTACCGTTTTACCTGGTAAAAGAGGTCTTACCAGACTTGAGTTGTCATTCTCGGGGTACATGAACCTGTATGGAAACTGAATTCAAAAAGATGGGGGTGGAGATAGGTGGATGTGTGTATTTGTGTATTGGGTAATATCATAATTATAATTTACCAAGAAGTCTAAATTTTTATAAATGGATTAAGATTGTACTGGTCCGTAAAATGACTGAAAGAAATCTCCTTCTTCTATCAAACACAGACACAGAAAGCCCTCCGAGTGTTACACCTGTGTAAAAGAATCAAATCTAAGGTAGTCCTACCACGACGTAAAATCTAAGTGAACCTACACCGTCTCTTTACCCCCTAGTGTGTGGTGACTGTCTTCACATTGATTACCGGGAGAGAGTCTTAAAGACTGAATCCACAACTATTTACATCCAATCCTCCTGTCCGTTCTCAATCGTCTCAAAAATATCTTAATTGTTGGTCCGACAGTGTCGTAAGTTTCACTCCTTTCTCAGAGACAATGACTGATCTATGATGACCAAGAGTCATCTAAGACTATTACTATTAATAGTCTTGTTAAAAACTAACTTTAATACACTGTAAAAGGATTGATACATTACGTTCCATTGAAAAATTTTAAATTAAATTAGGACGTTCTATTTGTGATAATAATAAGGTAAAGATGTCATCCTTTTACTCCACGTTACGAAAGATTTTACTTTCTCATTTTACCAAGAACAAAGTACCTCTTCTGAACTCCGATTTTTTCAACATATTTACAACACTTCTGTCACACCAAAGTTACTCTTTTTACCTTTTCGTCTTACTCTTGACTTCAATTTTATAAAATTTTAAGGAGGATTTGTATTTGGGCTTATCTTTTATCTTATAACCTTTATTTTCTATTTACGTTTCTTAGTAACAAAAGAATATGGGAGGAGAGTCTTTTTGAGTCTTTATTCTACTTTGTTACATAAATGTCTACAAAGTTATAAAAGTTATAAGTAAGTTTTTTAAAAAACTGTAAGTTTTTGCAAAGTTATAACAAAAGTTATCAATAAGAATTTTCGAATCAAATCTTGACACCTATAATGTCCAGAGTGTCTTATAGTGAAAAACTATGTAAACACTTACTTAATGAGTACATCTGTCTAAAATAATAACTAGGTAATATTGTCGAGGAGAGAAATTCCGTATACGTCAAATATAGAGTATTTGATAGTGTTAGATAATCTCTATCCAAAGATTAAGAACTGGGTGTACGTTGTCATCGGATAACATGTAATTGAAAAAGTCAAAAAGATTATTTGTCGTCTGGTTCTTGTTTTTGTTTTGAAGATATTATACTTGGTTTTTTGGATCCTAAACTCAAAATAAACTACGTACGTAAGAAGTCAAACGTTCTCCTAAATGGGGAGGGATTCTAAAAAGTAGTTCGTCAAAATATATAAGTAAATACGTTGATGGAATTTATAAGGGTAATCAATGACTTTAAAAATGAGATTGTATTTTCATCCTCTACCATCGGACCAAGTCACTTCCTCCTTCTCCCGTCCTACTACCCTTCTTACCACAGTGAAGTACAAGATCGTGTGTAGTCTCGAACAAGAACCTCTTGGTTATTCCTTCTTCATGGTCGTGGTCACATCCTCCACTTAAGTTTCTTGTGGACTCTTACAGAATACTGCACTTCAGAGTAAGACTTTACTGGGTCTCGTGTACCTTTGTCCAACTGGAAACGAGTCACTTCACTCTCCGGAGTTACGGAAGGACTCTGTGTGTTACGTTAGTGAAGGAAGAAGTACGAAGGTCTGGGACAGCTCGTGACGTCCGACGGTAGAGGATAGAGTACCTTTGGGACGACTCCTGGTCTAGTACTCGTTTCGTCGTCTATAATCAAGAGTCTAAAAAGAGTCCTAAAAGAAGGACTTCAACGGAAACTCAAAACCAAAACTATGAATATATATATATATGTGTGTGTATATGTATATGTATATATATATATGTATATATATGTATGTATATATGTATATATGTATACATNCGACTCCTGGTCTAGTACTCGTTTCGTCGTCTATAATCAAGAGTCTAAAAAGAGTCCTAAAAGAAGGACTTCAACGGAAACTCAAAACCAAAACTATGAATATATATATATATGTGTGTGTATATGTATATATATATATGTGTATATATATGTATGTATATATGTATGTATATGTATACATATACATATATATATGTATATATATACAAACTCTACACATATATACGAACTCATGATACGAAGACTTTAAAGTTTGTAGACTGATTTTACTCTTTTACCAGCACGGGAAAGGAGTGACAGGTTTCTACACCCGTGACTTTATCCACGTGAGAATGATAGTGAGAAAACCGGTTCAAACCCTTAAATTGAATATTTATACCGTGGACTCGGTGGACGTTCTAAAGATGTTGGTTTAGTACCATTGGTTGTCGATGACATGTGTACCGAGTAAAGTTCAGATACATCGGTGGATACTAGTGGTATACAAAAAATAAACTAAAAATCATTATCCTTATAGAAAAGACTTAGTAAATAAAAGATAACTCTCGAGTATTTCCTCTACCAGGCGTCTAGGTTATACCCCATTTCCTTGTGGTAATGACGCAATCTGAGTACCAGGTATTTTTGGTGATAACGACTTTAGACAAAGCTTTCTAAACGTCACTCCTTGGTAACGACAGGAAGGGATTTTTGATGGTCTCAAATTATGTTAGATTCGGTCAACACGTATACTGACCACTACCTTCATTTGAGGTTACGACATTTCTCGTTATGACGTATCCTTAGACCTTACAATCCAGGTACTTAGTTCCATTTAACCTTCATCAGTTTATCCTCTACCGTTCTCACTTGTAACTGTAAAATCCTTAGTCACTTGATTTTACCTGACTTTACCCACTTAAATTGAGTCTACTGGTAATAGAGATGATGACACCCGTTCTTATGGAATGTTCTTTACCTCATCGGTAGTATCAGTGTTTTTCTCAGACTTTATGTCATGACCTACGTTAAAGTTTTTGTTGTCTTACTAGAGACAAGTAAAGGTTCCGTTGGTAAGTTATAGTGTCATTTGGTTCAAATACAGGACTGGTCATTACGACTTCTTCGACTTGTCAAGATACTTCTGGATGTTCTGTAAGATCTTGATTGTGGGTTTTTTCTACAGGAAAAATAGTGTCCCCTGACCTGACATTTTTATCCTCCAGTTCTCTATGGACCTTATTGTCCGTTTAAACCGGAACTTTATGTTTTACTTCGTCTAGTTTCCGATTCTCAAGACGGTTCTTTTGTGTGACCAGTATCGTTTGTGGGAGAAGGTTGTTCCGTTCTCTGCTGAGATGTGTACTTGTAGTGGTCTACTAGTTATGACTTTAGAGACGTCGGTTTCTTCGAGATATGTCAGTCGTGTTTGATCTGACCCTCTCCTGACACCGAGTCTAATACTTAAGAAATAACAGTTTAAGTCTGGATTTAACTTCTTTCATCCCTTTTGGTGATCTGATAAGACCATACTGGATTTAGTTTAGGGAATACAAATATATCAAGTCAAGTCAACGAGTCAATACAGGTTGAGAAATACTGGGGGTACATAACCTCGTGTGGTCCGAAGGGACAGGTCGTGGTTAAGGGTTTTGAACGTGTCTAGATACAGGTAGTTCAGTCACTACGCTAGGTTGGTAGAGTAGGAGACAACATGGGAAGAGAAGGGAGTAAGTTAGAAAGGATCGTAGTCCCTGAAAAGGTCACTCAGTCAAGAAGCGTAGTCCACCGGTTACGTGACCTCAAAGTCGAAGTCATAGTCAGGAAGGTTACTTATAAGTCCTGACTAAAGGAAATCCTAAGTGACCAAACTAGAGGAACGTCAGGTTCCCTGAGAGTTCTCAAAAGAGGTTGTGGTGTCGAGTTTTCGTAGTTAGGAAGTCGTGAGTCTAAAGAAATATCAGGTTGAGAGTGTAGGTACGTACTGATGACCTTTTTGGTATCGAAACTGATCTACCTTGAAACAGTCGTTTCATTACAGAGACGAAAAATTATACGACAGATCCAACCAGTATCGAAAAGAAGGTTCCACGGTTCGTAGAAAATTAAAGTCGAAGTACATGTTTCTATAAATTTAAAGAAGTCTTTGGTGATCACGTAGAACGAAGTACGACACTGAGTTAGAGACCAAATTTATAGACACAAAAAAATCCTAAAGGTATTTGCTGGAATTATGGATCTAGAAGAAATATGAAAAAAGTAAATAAGGGTAGAAGTACCCGGAAACCGAGAACGAAACCAAAGGGAACCCAAGAGACCAAAGTCGGGACGGGACTTTCGGAGGTGAGATACTGAAGATCCAACCTCAGAAAACTGAAACGGAGACGAACCGTACCAAAAATCTCTGATGAGTGTGCTACATGAGGAGAATCGATGGGGTGACCTTTTTGGTTACCAGAGTTCCTTAATCGGTCTAAGACCAGGGTCTTGGATAATACATTTCCTATCAAAAGATATCATTACTCATGCACTAATTTTATTTCACTCAGTAGTTGTAATTCTAATCCGAACATCAATGTCACCAAAACTGATACTTTGACCTTTCATTACTATCTAGTAAAACACTCTTGTTATAAGAATGAATACCACACCGTCATATAATAGTAGAAAAAACACTTCACGTTTGAACCTCCTGTCTTTCTTAGGGCACATACGGTTATACTTTACGAGGAATTGTAGAGGTTAGGAGTCAAAGAAGTTGACAGTTTATCCCTATTATATTATAACAGAGGGTCCCGGTAATCATATGAAAAGTACAGTTATCAGACTGTAGTTTATTGTAAATTCATTTTGTCATTTCTCATCATCGTCACACTCGGTCTCATACGTTATTACATAAATTTTCATAATTATGGACTTTGTGTACACTACTAAATTAGTTTGCCCAATGCATCTCCGTATCGTACTAGTTTGTTTTAAGACCCTTATGTGTACTCATCCACTGGTTATTGTTACTGAGTCTTCTACACTTTCTAATAGGAAGTATATTAATCTTGCCCACTGTGAGACTCCAAGACTCAAGTATAATTGCTCCATACGATTCCAGTAGACTAACTTTCGTACCGGTATAATATAACACATCGTTGAAGGAAGTTCGTCTCCTCAGTTGACCAGGATGAACAAAATGATGTTACCTGAATGCTGAACGAACGGGTCTCACAAAGTCTTTTTTTTTTTTTTTTTCTGTTTGTTTTTTTTTGGTTGGGACACGTTTCACGTTTCGAATCAGAAGTCCTCCATATTACCGAAAGGAAAGATGGAAGAAACTTACGACTGGGCTCTGACGGTAAATTCCTACTTTCGGGAGTACCCCTTGACTTCCACAGAGTCTCCTATGAGCTGTGGTTACAGTTTTAACACTCCCTGGTAAATAGGTCACAGTCTAAAATAAAACCCCCCGAGGTTTTAGTGACGTCTACCACTGACGTCGGTACTTTAATTTTCTGCGGATGAGGAACCTTCTTTTCAATACTGGTTGGGTCTATCGTATAAGTTTTCGTCTCTGTAATGAAACGGTTGTTTCCAGATAGATCAGTTCCGATACCAAAAAGGTCACCAGTACATACCTACACTCTCAACCTGACACTTCTTCCGACTCGTGGTTCCTTGACTACGAAAACTTGACACCACAACCTTTTCTGAGAACTCCCAGGGAACCTGACGTTCCTCTAGGTTGGTCAGGTAAGACTTCCTCTAGTCGGGACCCTAAAGAAACCTTCCTGACTACGATTTCGACTTTGAGGTCGTGANTTTTTTTTTTTTTTTTTCTGTTTGTTTTTTTTTGGTTAGGACACGTTTCACGTTTCGAATCAGAAGTCCTCTATATTACCGAAAGGAAAGATGGAAGAAACTTACGACTGGGCTCTGACGGTAAATTCCTACTTTCGGGAGTACCCCTTGACTTCCACAGAGTCTCCTATGAGCTGTGGTTACAGTTTTAACACTCCCTGGTAAATAGGTCACAGTCTAAAATAAAACCCCCCGAGGTTTTAGTGACGTCTACCACTGACGTCGGTACTTTAATTTTCTGCGGATGAGGAACCTTCTTTTCAATACTGGTTGGGTCTATCGTATAAGTTTTCGTCTCTGTAATGAAACGGTTGTTTCCAGATAGATCAGTTACGATACCAAAAAGGTCACCAGTACATACCTACACTCTCAACCTGACACTTCTTCCGACTCGTGGTTTCTTGACTACGAAAACTTGACACCACAACCTTTTCTGAGAACTCCCAGGGAACCTGACGTTCCTCTAGGTTGGTCAGGTAAGACTTCCTCTAGTCGGGACCCTAAAGAAACCTTCCTGACTACGATTTCGACTTTGAGGTCGTGAGCTGGTGGAGTACGCTTCACAACTGAGTAACCTTTTCTGACTACGACCCTCCCTAACCCTCGTCCTCCTCTTCCCCTGCTGTCTCCTACTCTACCGACCTACCGTAGTGACTGAGCTACCTGTACTCAGACTCACCTGAGACCCTCAACCACTACTAGTCCCTCCGGACCGCACGACGCTAAGTGTCCCAGCGTCTCAGTCCGTGCTGACTCGCTGACTTGACTTGACTTGACTAAATAGGGTCACTAAGAAGTAGACCTGTGTCAGCGTACTCAAGTCAACCCACTTTGGTCGTTTTGAGACAGGTCGGTTCGGTACGTTAGTACTCTTTAGTATCATGACTACAATTAGTGATTTAACACTCTGTCAAAAAATGTGTCGTAATCTATTGACTTAGTGATAACTAATTAAATCTTTATTAACTTTTTAAAAATAGTACTTTGTTAGATACATTTGGACTTATATGACGTAGAAACTTTGTAAAAAGTCGTCAAAAACAGGTTTCATTAAATGTAGACAACAATCTGTTGTGATCCAAATACCTTTAGGACAGTGATCGTTTTTTTTTTTTTTTNTTTTTTTTTTTTTTTTTTTTTTCTAATAGTAACTTTATATTTCACTTTTTTTCAAGTCTAGATTTCCAAATGCGAAAATACTAGAGGGAATAATCTTCAGTAAGGTACCCACTGTCATATTTACTTTGACATTAGGAATATCCAAAATTGTCGATTTGTGGTTGTACAGGGAAACCCTAGATGATATTAAGGTAAATTTTTGATATTCCACTCCCACCCTCCCTCCGAGTCTCACTCCCTTATATACATATAAATATCGACTAAGTATAACAACATGTCGTCTTTGATTGTGTTGTCATACTTCGTTAACAGGTTAATGTTTATTTACTTTATCTGTTGTTTTTTAATTTTTTTTTTTGATATTCCATGAATATTCGTCTAGAATCGAATTGTCACGAAAAACCCCCCGCCCCCCACAAATTTCACTTAAAGGGACTCAAAACGAACTTTACTATGGATCTCTTAAAATACTAACAAATAACACACACGTACACAAACGAGTACGCGCGAGTCAGCACAGACTGAGAAGTGTTGGGGTACCTGAAATCGGACGGTCCAAAGAGACAGGTACCTTAAAACGTCCGTCCTTATGGCCTCACCCAACGGTCAAGAATGAGGTCCCTAAAAGAGTTGGGTCCCTAGCTTGGGCGTAGATGACACAGAGGACGAAACCGGTCACCTAAGAAAAGATGACCGCGGTGGACCCTTCGGGGGCACACTAACAAAACCAGAAATATTCAGACTCCTTTTACTTTCTGTATTTGTCTCCGTCTCTTTCTATTCTCTCTGTCTCTGTTTCTCTGTACGTATTTAGTGAGTCCAAAGATTATAATTAGAAGATTAGAGGACCCTATTTTAATCCTTTTTGTCAGCGAGAATCTTCCCTTTATTTCGACTCTTTTTCGTCTTATGAGATGTCGACAATCTTGACAATCTTAACAAATTGACAACGTTTGGACATTGGAAGTTATTCCAATGTCCATACCACTCTCCGTTCCCTGGTTTTATTGAATTCCCTCTTATATAAGTCAGGTCAATTTTTCTGTATAACTACTACCGTGATTTATGTCTTCCATAAGTTTTACGAAAAATGATACATTTTTCCAAAAACCGATAAAAGATTTAGACTATTTAAAGTAATTCAACTAGAATCAATGTTTAAAGGTTAAAAAAAAAACAAAGTTTACGTAAACCTCTGAAGTTGTAACTCACTATTTTATAATATCTGGTATTATAAAATTACGCTTGTTTCATTTTAATTGAATAAAACTACATATCGATATGTTTAAGAGTGTTCACGTATTTTATAATAACTCACTTCTGTTTTTTCAGGGGTATTTAACAAGGAAACATCAGTGGGGACTCGGGTGAGAGTCGGTCGTTTACTATAAGACAAGAGGTAGGGATATCAAGACGGTAAATGTTTTGTCTGGTGCTTAAAATCTACGTGTTGAAAATGACACATCTCTACTAGTCGGAAATTACTCTATTTTACCATAAAAAGTGTTTACGACACATCGGAAGTCTCCTTTTGTTAAAGGAGACATCGAGTGGTTCGACACTAAAAATTTGACCCCAACTTTTTAGAAATGGTCCCTAATAAGACCTTCTCTTAGGAGATTGAGACATTATTTTCCAAACCACACTCCTTGACTTTCCTTGGAACTTTTCGATTACCTCCGTTTCCGGTCACTCACCAACTACGAAATTGTGTCCGGTAGATAGTCAAGTTATATTTAACACAGAAAGGAGTAAAATTGTTGTTTTGTTTTTTTCTGATCTCCTGTCTGTTATTAGTATCTTTCGTGTAATTTTTATTTTCATCTATAAATGATATACAAGTGAGTGACTAAGTTGTTCTTAAATCACTTCGTAAATGATACTACCGAACCCTCTTTCGTACTTAAGTCTCTTTGTTTTATAAAAGGTAGTACGTCGAATATAAGGTCATCTTTTGACGTCTGTTATTTATTCATCCGTTTATTAAATTTATTAATATCCAACAAAATATATGACAATCCACCAAACTTTAGAAGATTTTCGAATGTTTCATAAACTCTTGTTAATCAACATGTGGTCATCCACTAACCCTTTGGGGGTGATTCACTAACTTCTTCACTTAATCACTTCCCTTCCGTCGGTTATTTATTATAATACTTCCCCGGGTCAAGGAGAAGACTTGGGACCTCCTTACACTCCTTACTGGGAGTCTAAATAAGATTCGATTTTTTTTTTTTTTTTGTTTTTTGTTTTGATCACAAAGATAGGTGAACACAGAGAAAAAGAAGTTAATAAAATGAGAAATAAGAAGTTTGACTTCTTAAAAATGACGAGATAGAAGGATAAATAAGTAATGTTAAAAAGACGATAGTACGTAGGTGGTAACTTAATTAGATGGTTTAAAAAGTTGAGATCTTAATGTGATAAGTTGATATCTTATAGGTAAAAAATAAAAATGAAGAGGAAAGGATAAATAATTTAGTAATGTTTATATAGAAATTAAAAACTTCGTAACATAATAAGTTATGAAATTGATATAAAGATTGTTAACGAAACTACGGGAAAGACGAGTTAGGTTATAAATCGATTGAATATACGTCCAGTCATTCGTTGTCAATCTTGACCTGTACCTTGTTATCTGACCAAAGTTTATCCTTTTCCTCATGCAGTTCCGACATATAACAGTGGGACGAATAAATTGAAGATACGTCTCATGTAGTAGTCTTTGCGACCCGACTTTCTTCGTGTTCGACCTTAGTTCTAACGACCCTCTTTATAGTTATTGGAGTCTATACGTCTACTATGGTGGGCATACCGTCTTTTACTTCTCCTTGATTTTTCGGAGAACTTCTTTCATTTACTCCTCTCACTTTTTCAACCAAATTTCGAGTTGTAAGTCTTTTACTTCTAGTACCGTAGACCAGGGTAGTGAAGTACCGTTTATCTACCCCTTTGTCACCTTTGTCACAGTCTGAAATAAAACCCCCCGAGGTTTTAGTGACGTCTACCATTAACTTCGGTACTTTAATTTTCTACAATTGAGGAACCTTCACTTCAATACTGGTTGGATCTATCGTACAACTTTTCGTCTCTGTAATGAAACGGTCGTTTCCAGACAGATCAGTTCCGATACCAAAATAGGTCACCAGTACATACCTACACTCTCAACCTGACACCTCTTTCGACTCGTGACTTCTTAACTACGAAAACTTGACACCACAACCTCTTCTGAGAACTCCCAGGGAACCTGACGTTCCTCTAGGTTGGTCAGGTAAGATTTCCTCTAGTCAGGACCCTTAAGAAACCTTCCTGACTACGATTTCGACTTTGAGGTCATGAAACCGGTGGAGTACACTTCTCAACTGAGTAACCTTTTCTGAGACTATGACCCTCTCTAACCCCCGTCCTCCTCTTCCCCTGTTGTCTCCTACTCTATCGACCTACCGTAGTGACTGAGCTACCTGCACTCAGACTCACTTGAGGCCCTCAACCACTACCTGTCCCTCTGGACCGCACGACGCTAAGTACCCCAACGTTTCTCAGCCTGTACTGACTCACTGACTTGACTTGACTTCTAGTCAAAAACAACGACAAAAGGGGAATTGTAACCGGTAAATAAAACGTAATAAATAAGGTGAAGTATAAAATCACCAGTCGATGACTAAACCCGCACGTGTGTGATATGGGGGTTTTGAGTTCAGGACACACATATGCAGATACCCCTTAGAGTCAGTTTAGGGTCGGTAAAAAGACAGAAGGTACCGAAGTCGACATGTGGTCCGAAAGAGTCAAGAGGGAAACGTACACTCATCCAAAGATAGTCAGTCTGTCAAAACCTACTGAATACACACCTGGATAGTAAGATTCGAGACGAGTGATTTAAAGACCGTCAAGACATCGAACGGGCTTGATACTGACACTGAAGACCGACTGTCTACATATTTGAAGTAGAGGAAAGGATACTCAATCATTTAAAATGATTATTACAGTGGGTACACTCAAAAGTTAATATAACCAGGTTTCCCTTGGGTGGGGAAGAGCGTCGTTCTGACTAAGAGTACCGGTCTCCGGTGGGTCCATTGTGATGGTACGAACGACGGTTTTCAACCCACCTGAACTAATCTGGTCATAGTCCTTTCTTACAGCATCTGAAACGATGAGAATGATTTTGACAACCGACAACGACGACAATTCAGCGAAGTCAGCACAGGTTGAGACACGCTGGGGTATCTACCGACGGGTGGTCCGAAGGGGTAGGGACCCTAAGACAAAAATATTTACATACGGAGAGTCAAACAAACAAAGTAGCAAAAAGTCCCTTGTGTAATACCAACAAAAGTTGGTAAGACAGGTTAAAATATGAAAAATTAAAAATCCTTTCCTAGACGGTTTAAAAATTTTAATGACAGCTAGTTTAGATAGTAACAAGGAGGGTTCAAGGAAATATGATCGTGACTTTTCTGTACCACCTATCCGATGCTGTTTAAAAATAGTTCAAGGGGGTGATTTCATTCAGTATACTTAAGAAGTGAAAAGTACTTTCTCACCAGTTATATTTCGTCACTTTTGAGTCAACGTCTTCTTTTCCAACTACAGAAATGTCGACGTATATATAACACATTACTTTTAAAAAAAAGACTTCAATATGTCTTTTCTGTAGACAAAGTCACTATTTAATAGAAACAGGTTTGAAAAATTAAATAAAAATTAACATCCTATTAACCAAATATTATAACACAAACAAAGACGATAAGTAATTGTACTTAGTCGGTATCCATATGTATACAGGTCTGGGAGCTTGGATGGAGGGATAAGGTTGTAAAAATGACAATCGTGTTTATCTTATTTTTATTGAGTGTTACTTTTATATTCGACTACCGTTTATAAATACGAGTCAAAATAAAGACTATTTGAATTGATATATTAAATCATAAGAAGTTAATACACAAAGTTAAACTCCAAAACAAAAACGGGACTCTTACGTATGGACACGTTAAGTAGGACTTAGGTAGATTTGACTGAGAAAAATTCGATCTAAAGAGACTTTCGAGAGTCAACGGTTCGACGGCAAACTTTTACTTTATACTAAGAGTAATATAATTAGGGAGTGAATTTCACTAGGAACAAAGTCAAGACAAGTCCACGAGTCAGTACAGGTTGAGAAACGCTGGGGTACCTGACGTCGTACGGTCCAAAGGGACAGGAAGTGTTTAAGGGCTTTGAACGAGTTTGAGTACAGGTAGATGAGCCACTACGGTAGGTTGGTAAAGTAGGAGACAGCAGGGGCAGAGGAAGACGGAAGTTAGAAAGGGTCATAGTCCCAGAAAAGATTACTCAGTCAAGAATAGTAGTCCACCGGTTTCATGAACTCGAATTCGAAGTCGTAGTCAGGAAGGTCGTTTATAAGTCCTGACTAAAGGAAATCCTAACTGACCAACCAAACTAGGACGTCAGGTTCTCTGAGAGTTCTTAGAAGAGGTTGTAGTGTCAATTTTCGTAGTTAAGAAGTCGTAAGTCAAAAGAAATACCAGGTTGAAAGGGTAGTTACGTACTTATAACCTTTTTTGTATTGAAACTGACCTGTCTTGAAACAGTCGTTTTATCATAGAGAGGAAAAGTTATACCACAGATCCAACCAGTATTGAAAAGGAGGTTCCTCGGTCGTAGAAAATTAAAGTACCGACGACAGTGGTAGACGTTACTAAAACCTCGGGTTCCTTCATTTCAGACAGTGACAAAGATGACAAAGGGTAGGCAAACGGTACTTCAGTAACCTGGACCATGGTACTAGAAGTAACAAACTTACAACTACCAATTCGATCCAAAAAGTGAAACGAGAAAGTGAAAGTAGTTCTCCGAGAAAGCGAGGAGTTCCGAAAGACGTTTTTCCCACCACAGTAGACGTATAGACTCCAATGACTATAAAGAGGGTGGTTAGAACGATAACGCAGTGTTGAAATGAGGAATACGGTAGAACTTAAGAAAACTAAAGGTTGATGTTAAAAAATTTAAGAAGATTCAAATAAGTTAACGCAGGTTACCGTTTTAAATACGTTTCGTATAATAGTGATCGTATAGACTTAAGTTGTGTCTAATCCTGTTAATTTTTAATAGACTCAGATACTTTTCCCTCGATATTAAACCTTCGTTTCGATAGATCGTTCTACTTATGTAGGACTTCATAGGACTCCGTGTGACTAGATTCGTCTCCTATGAGAAGAGAAGTGCGATGTTTCACTTGATTCTTTTATTTAGATAATGTACGTACATGTATACATATAAACACACACATAATACATACATACTTAATTGTTCCGAATTGTTTGTTTTGTAACATCTCACTTGTTTCTTTTGAATATGTACGTACGCATACATATATACACAGATAGTCGTTTCGAATAATTTCTATCAACGTTTATAAAACTTTTTTTATAACAGTTTGAGAGGATGTATAATTTTGACCCGATGACAAAGTACCTCGTACATCATCGGATGAAACCAAGAGATTCTGGGTAGACTAAAATGTCCATGGTCTTACTACAAAATTTGTGGTTATATAAACCTCCATACTACCCCTGATATTAGAAACGTAGGAAATCTCTAAATTTGTATCGTGTTATGGGAGGTAAGAAGGGGGATGTTATAATAAAAAATAAAAGAATACATCCCTTCCCCCTGTCAAAGTCTGTAAAGTCTCCAAAGATCGGAGTATCGGGGCATAGGGTGTTGTGTCCCAATGGGGTCCATGGTTCATATAGTTAGGGTTAATGTGTAAGACTCGGACGCATTTATGATGGTTCACCCGCACGTTTGAATTTACTTGTGAGATATTCGAATTGTACCCGATCCTAAAGTAGATAATCGACCTTAGTGTACGGACGTAATTTTGTCCTCCGTTACTACTGTGAAACCAAGAGACCTATAGTTGAACGTGGACACAGATTACCAGGAACTCTTCAGACCCGTAAGGAGAAAGGGGTCACATATAAATGAGTTCAATTGTCGGTGTCTACGGGAACCCCTTCCTGACTACCTTAATAATAAATATTAATAATACCATAATGTCTAAAGAAAGATAAACCTCTACTCCAAAGGAGAGGGAAGTCACCCAGGGTTCACACTTTTAATAGAGTACTTTCCTTTCACCCTTTCTCTACCCTGTGAAATAACCCTACTGGAGTGAGTTCGAGGATTAGGAGGTAGTAACTGTAGAAAGACATCTTGTTCGACTCCACATAAGAACGACCGACTGGTAGAGAAAAAGAGAACTGATGGTCCAAGGTAGTCAGTAGAGACATTGAGAGACGCTAGGCCTAGAGAACTGACCGTGAGACTAGGAAAGGAAGAGTGGTTATCAACACAAGTGTTTCGAAGTCAGTTCTTTCGTGACTGAGGGTCGGAGATATCCAAAGTTCAAAATACCAAGAACGATGAAAATGACTCGGATCAATACAGTACCGGAGAGGATAGTAGTCGGTACCTAATGTTTCTTTTCGGTTGTGCCTTTTAAAAGTCAAGTCAATTCAAGTCGGAGAGTCAACACAGGCTGAGAAACGCTGGGGTACTTAACGTCGTGCGGTCCTGAGGGACAGGTAGTGGTTGAGGGGTTCAAGTGAGTCTGAGTGTAGGAAGCTCAGACACTACGGTAGGTCGGTAGAGTAGGACCCAGTAGGGGAAGAGGACGGGGGTTAGAGAGGGTCGTAGTCTCAGAAAAGGTTACTCAGTTGAGAAGCGTACTCCACCGGTTTCATGACCTCGAAGTCGAAGTCGTAGTAAGGGAGGTTTCTTTAGGGTCCCACCTAGAGGAAGTCTTACCTGAACAACCTAGAGGAACGTCAGGTTCCCTGGGAGTTCTCAGAAGAGGTTGTGGTGTCAAGTTTGCGTAGTTAAGAAGCCGTGAGTCTGAAGAAATGTCAGGTTGAGAGTGTAGGTATGTACTGGTGACCTTTTTGGTATCGAAACTGTTCTACTTGGAATCAACCGTTTCATTACAGAGACGAAAACTTATGTGATAGATCCAACCAGTATTGAAAAGAAGGTTCCTCATTCACAGAAAATTAACGTACCGACGTTAGTGGTAGACGTCACTAAAACCTCGGGTGGGGGGTTTTTTTTAGACTGTGACAAATATAACAAAGGGGTAGATAAAGGGTACTTCACTACCCTGGTCTACGGTACTAGAAGCAAAAGACTTACAACTCGAAATTCGGTTGAAAAAGTGAGAGGAAAAAGTGAAAGTAGTTCTCCGAAAACTCAAGGAGAAGTGAAAGAGAATATTCCCATCACAGTAGACGTATAGACTCCACTAACTATAAAGAGGGTAGTTAGAACTAAGGTCGAACACGAAGAAGGTCAGGTCGTAAAGAGTACTACATGAGACGTATATTCAATTTATTCGTCCCACTGTTATCTGTCGGAACTGCATGGGGAAAAGGATAAACCTTGGTCAGACAACAAGGTACTTGTCAAGATTGACAACGAAGGACTGGACGTATGTCTAAAGAGTTCTCCGTCCAATCCACCAGACCCTAACGGTAGAGAAAGTCTTAAAAGGTGTCAAATAACACTAGGTGTGTCAGTTTCCGAAACCGTATCAGTTATTTCGTCTTTATCTACAAAAAGACCTTGAGAGAACGAAAAAGGTACTAGGTTGTCCACAACCGTTAAACTAGAGACCAAGGATACGTAAAAGATTTTGGTCGAACTTGTAGTCCCTCAAGTGCCAAGTGCATAACGACTTCAGACCGAACCTCTTAAAACTCGTAATGAAATGATCGCACACTCTGCTCACGTTAACACGTCATCAAACTCGTAAGAAACCGTAACGGAAAGAAACCTTAACCTTACTTTTGACTGGAAAAGGTCAGGACACCGGTGACGACTCAAAAGGTTTGAACGACCGTATAACTCACGTCGTGAAAGTGTCGTAGTAGAAAGTCCTAAACTTTGTCGAGTTGACCTTAAGGTAGTGGAGGTGATCGAAACAAGTATCACTACGAAAGATTCCGGGTGAACTGAAGTGTAAGGTTCTACAGACCGAGATCTAATCACTAGTGTAGTAGTACTAATAGACCCAACACTTCTAGAAAAAACATGTCAAGAAGGCACAAAAGAACGGTGAAGAAGAATTATAGAAGACGAAGACAATCCAGGTCTGTTAAAGACAGGAAATAGCTCGGGTAGAAACGTACTTTACAAGGGAACTATAGAGATTAAAAGAACTTCTCTAGAGATCAGAAAGGGTAAGATAACAAAAGGAGATAAAGAAACGTAACTAGTGATTTCTTCCGAAAGAATAGAGAAGAACGATAAGAAATCTTGAGACGTAAGTCTACGAACATAAAAAGGAAAAGAGGAAACGAAAAGCGGAGAGAAGAAAAGTGTCGATAAACATTCCGAAGGAGTCTGTCGGTAAAACGAAAAAACGTAAAGAAAAGGTACCCCTACCAGAACTAGGGAAAGAGGACATGTTACAGTGTTTGGAGTAAGGTATCAAGTAGTCCGTGAGATAGATAGTCTAGATCCGGGAATTTAGATAAAGAGTGAAGGTGACATATTAGTATTCCCGAAACTAAATCCAGTATGGACTTACCAGATCACCAAAAGGGATGAAAGGAGTTAAATTCAGACTTAAACCATTATTCCTCAAGTACTAGACTCGGTGTCAGTCGAGGGTCAGAACAAAAACAACTGACATATCTCGAAGAGGTAGAAACCGACGTTTCTTATATTAGTTAGACTAAAGTAACAACTGGTAGACCACTACAGGTATACATCTCAGAAGAGAACACAACAACCTTCTCCCACAAACGATACTGGTAACACAAGACAACCGTTTTGAGATAAACGGGACGAAGTAAGACGTAAGGTTCCGGTTTACACGGACAATGAGGTCCACAAAGGACTGAAGCATGAAAACGTAAGGTCAGGGGATATTACTTTTCCTGTAGAAAAAACCCACAATCAAGATTTTCCAGAACATGCAGAAGTATTTTGGCAAGTTGAAGTCAAAGAAGTCGTAATGACCACCCCCGTATCTGAACCTATTGACACTATAACTTACCAAACGGAACCTCTGCTTGTCTCTAGTAAGACAGCAAAAACTCTAACGTAGGTTATTGATGTAAAGCCTGAGAAAACAAGTGGTACTACCGATGAGGTAAAGAAGACTACCTAAGAACGGACGTCATCATCTACATTACCGGTAGACTCAATTCAAGTGGGTAAAGTCAGGTAAAATCAAGCGACTAAGAATCTTACAACTGCAAGTGGGAACGGTAGAGAACAAACTGGTGAAGGTTAAACGGAACTAAGTACCTGGACTATAAGGTCCAAGGATACGTTATAACAAGAAATGTCGTAGTCTAGAACGAAGATAGTGGTCAGTGTAGGTGTTAACCCATAACAAAAACGAAACCAAGGTAGGAAAGTAAGAAATACCTCAATAAAAAGGTGACTAGAGGTCATCGTATAACCCGTGGATTACTGGACCCTTCAAGGAGGAAACCATAGAATAGTAAAACGGAAAAGGATCGACTTTGTTCGAGGAGGGTGGATTGTTAGTACAAAAAGATTGTTAGTATAAAAAGATTGTTAGTATAAAAAGAGTTCAGGACTACGTGTGTGGTTTGGAGACGATCAATTAGTCACAACCACATATGGAGGCCAATAGAAGGGAGGTTTTATTCCATATGACGGACTTTAGGAAGGGACATCTTCTTAAAGGAAGGAAGTCTCGGTGTGAGACTTACCTAGGTTGACGTCGTCACGAAAAGACAGACTACGATTTTTTGGTACCCGTGGTTAACATTTGGTTCAAACTGGATAGAAAGGAACAGTTGGACAATATCCTGTAGAGTCCTATTAGGTCGTCTCTGACTTCCTACCACTCTTTGCGTAGTCGCTGCATTCGTGACGCTCTCTGACTCCGTACACAGGTACGGAAAAAGAGTCAGTTCCTCTGGTAGAACGCGAGAGATATGTAACACTCATTGGTTACGTTTTTAGGGTCATACGCAGTGAACAAGAGACTTTGATGAGAACTACCCTTCTTAGACTACCGTTCAGTCTCAGATTGATCTTTTATCTTTGGTGAACTCCTACTTTTATCTCAGTAAGATTCCTAAATTAGATACCCTTGTGATTCTTCTGTTCGTCCCCTGTTTCTTATAAGTTTACTAATACATTTGTAAGTAACTTGAATGTAGCAGATAGAAACGTCCTCACAATACGTCCAAATAAATGATCTTACTCAATTCACCTAAAGTACTATAAAGTTCTAAAGTATTTACGAATACGAAACAGAGTATTTCGTTACCGAATTGTTCGGACTAAAGATTCCTTAAGGTAATCTTTTATATAAATGAAAATTGTAGTCAAAAAAAAACAAACAAACAAAAAAAAAAAAAATCTATATAGAAACCACTACCTGTCCCTCCGGACCGCACAACGTTAAGTACCCCATCGTTTCTCAACCTGTGATGACTCGCTGACTTGACTTGACTTGACTTGACTAAGGATTAATAGTCATATGTAAATCGAAACTTATTTGGAGGTTTGAAGGTCTTAAACTGAAAGAGACTGTTTTATTAAGACTCTTTTTTGACCACAGTCAACTGATTACCTTTCTTTTTTATACGCATTTGATAAGTGGAGTGTGACGAGAAAGTGTACAGAGTTACTAAACGTATGAAGAAATTTAAGGTTTAATCGTAGGGTAAACGTTTTAACCGATGAACCTGGAAAAATGTAAGATTTGACAACATTCGATAATAATTACGTAAATGTCGTGTGATCGATCGTTACCGTGGAACTATTTAACATTAGCCGTAATCGATTAAAAGAAAACATTCTCGACATTGAACACGCTTGGACACCTATAACTAGTAATCGTGTTACTAGGTACAGTGTTCGTAGAGGTAAATAATGTTGGAGTAAAAGTAATTACCGTAATCATTTGTGAAATTAAGTGAAGGAACTCAGTTGTCTTACACTATCTCGAAACATTTATTTAAGTTTCAAACCCCCCTCTGACTCTTCACAAAATTTAGATGCGATTACCACTGTGTTTTCGAATATATAATCTACTCCGTAGTAAGTGTCGTATAGTTCCCCTACGAACTATAAATTTCTTTGTCAAAGGTAGAAATTTTAACTACCGAGGAAGAATTACCATGGATTTTATATAATATTTATATTACGTAAAAAAGTTTATATTTAAATAACATTCACATATAATGTAGCACTTTATTGAGAAAAATTAGGTCTCATACTTATTTGGGTACGACTCTTTTACAAAATAATCTTTTACGAAAGAGTAGTACTTACTAGGTTGATACATGTTAGTAGACTCATGTATATAGAGTCTTCAGACCTCTGTCTCTTCGAAGATAGATAATTCTCATGACCTTATTCCTTAAAATAAAGGAAAGTGGTGACCTCCCTTACCCCCTTTTTATAACAAATACTACTTTTTGTTTAATCCTCGGGTGTACAGTCCTGATAGTAAATATAAGGGTGGTAACATGAAATTTAATACATCATATGACTATTGGATATTGACTTTTATGATACGACACTATCGAACTATTGATTATGTACCGAATATGGGGTTTCCATCTTATCAATCTCTCTCTCTTTGAAAATTTTACTTGTACAAGTGTACGTAAGCGCAGACTTCTGTAGAAATAAAATGGACAGAGGTAGATCTTATAAATACCTTTAAATCAGGTACCAAGTGATGTGGGACTTTAACGAATTTACGGTGTTGACTGGACTGTCTTAGGTTCTATCCCTTTCGTCTTTATCTTTTGTCTTTAGACTATATATTGTGTTATGCGACTTACAGACTGATCCTTTAAGAGATGTCGGAGGGATGGGTCTGTCGTAACCATTTCCGTCGTGACTGGAGTCCATTAAAAATAGGGAAGTATATAATATTTCATAACCTAAAATACCGTTTTAGGTTTACCTGAAAAAACAGTTAGATTATTAATTTTATTACTATTATTGTCATGATTTTGGAAAAGTGATACATTCATTCATATATGATAAGACTTGTCGAATACATCTTTTTATCGATTAACGTACCAAGAACCTTTTTCTGATGGACTCTAGTGAATAATGAATATGGGGAAACTTGTTCAATAAATAGGAGATGACTGAAATAGAAAGAGTGTCTCGTCCTATTACTGTATGAATGACTTGTATTATTCTTGTGACTTATAGACATTATCACATATGTATATATCATTATATATTATAATTATATATATCATATATGTATCATTATATATTATATATTATAATTCATTATATGTCATTATATATTATTACAAATATGTAATGATGAAAAATTCAACCTGTACTGACTCGTGTGCGTATGTGTGTGTGTGTGTTCATATGGGTTATTAATGACCAAGTATAATCAGAAAAAACCATACCACACCTGTGTCATTATATTTTTGTTTTTACAAATTGATAAATAAACTAATTACTTATACGAGTTATCGAATTTAAATTCGTGAAAGAACTTTTCTTATTTGTGTTCATTTAGCGATATATACTAGTGACAAAGAGTTTCTACAACCCTTAGATGATTTAACTCACTTGTTGTAAAACAAAAATATATATATCTTAAAGGGCCTAACACAAATTAGATAGTATTACGTCTACCGTTAATTTACTGTGACCCAAAGTCGGTAAAACGACCTTTTATTAAATAGAGTACTTGTTCCGGTAGAGAAGACAGTATTATGAGATTGTCTCTCGTAATTTCTCTGAGTGTAAACCGAGAAAGGATGGAGGTATACCGTTGACCTAATTGAAGTGGTAAATTTTGGAGAATCATTTATAGTAAGTGAACTTTTATTGGTAAAGTCCTTATTTCTTAACATGACGGTAGAAATGTGACCTGTAAATAAAAATCTAATCGTTATATCCGGTAATACAATTTTTACCCAGGAGTTATTTCGAAGTAAAAACGATAGTTGTAAAAGAACTTGTATAGTATCAACTCCGATCGATATGTATACACATATCTATGAAACCCCCATAGTGACCCTAATAATACTGTGTTTCCTCAATTTCGTAATTGATTAAGTTAGGTCCAGAAGTTTAACATGTAAAACCCTCACCTTTAGACAGATATCTCCTTTCAATGAGAATATGAACTTTGGTATAATATACTCTCCTTTTTACTTTACCAATCACTATGTTCTTCTATATGGTATCGTTCAAGAGATTACAACGGATAAAAGAGATTTGATAGATGTCGTTCAAGAGTTTTATAGTGATTTTAAGAGTTTTTAAGGGGTGATGATATCAAAAGGAGTTAATCAGGACGGACGATGATTAAAACATCTCTAAATATTGTAAAGAAATAAAGGAAGAAAGGAAAGGGAAGGGAAAGAAAGAATTCCTTTGTTTTTTGTTTTTGGACTTGAAATAAGTTGTAAATAAAAGCTCTAACAGGAATCTTACGGAAACGTGACCTTTCGTAAGTAGAGATGAGGACGAGTGCAAACGGTGTAGAGAGAAGTATGACGTAAATCAAAAATTAGAGGTGGTTCAGTCTCGAACTAATTTATGTCATAGGATCTACAAAAATAGAAATTAAAAAAAAAACGAAAGGTATCAACGAGTTTTTTGTACATGGTGACACTCTTTATTTTGTATGGGGGGTTTTCTACAGGTATATGTTTTGGGGTCTTGAACACTTATGCAACAAGGGGATGAACATTTTCTCTGAAACGTTTCACACCAATTTAATTCCTAGAACTATACCCTTCTAATAGGACCTAATAGACGTGTCCAGGTTACACTAGTGTTTTCAGAAGTATTCTTCCTATATCCTCTTAGTCTTAGTGTCTCTCCCCTACGTTCCTTTCCTCTTTTGTAGTCTCTCCTTTCCTTTTTTATAATCTCTTCTCTCTTCTACGATACCTCGGTCGAAACTTTTGCCTCCTTCGGTTCCTTACATTCGTCGGGGATCTCCGACCCGTTCCGTTCCCTTTGTTTAAGAGGGGGTCTCGAAGATATTCCTTATGTCAGAACTCTTAGGTCAAGTGAAAATTGTGAGTCTTGATATTCTATTATTTAAGTGTAACAAAATGCGGTATTCTAACGTCATTACACAAAGTCGTCGTTATCCTTTGATTATGTCTGTATGTACTCGTGATCTGCTTAAGGATGACTGATGAAAGAGTGTGGAGAAAAACGAAAAGGAATAGCATTAGTGTACGTATAAAAGGTGTGTAACGAAGAAGAGTGAAGAGATAGAGGGGTCAGTAAGTATAAAGTTTCTTATAAAAAGTCACTGATACTTCGAATAGGTTGAGATATTAAAGGAAATATATAAATGTTTACTATTTACGATTTTTAATAATTGTTCTAATTTTTATTTAACAGTTTTTTTTGGGGTATTTTATCGTTGTCACACAGACAAGGTAGCTAAACTGTCTTTAACAGTCCTGTACTCCGTGTGTGTGGTAAAGTAATTTTTCGTATTAGTAATCAGTATAGAAGACTAAATCTACTCGAGATATCTTGGTCGTCACTAGGTTAACGACTAAGTAAGTAACACTTTTAACAAATGATACTATTATTTTAAGTGTGAGATTTTCTATTTGTACTACAAATAATATCAATTATTATTATGTAAGTTATTATTAACATGATTATTATCGTAATTTTTATTTATGACTCATGTATGAAATACGGTCACCAAATTTAAAATAGACTAAATTATGAGTGTTGTTAACAGACTCTATCTATGATAATCACTAAAAATATTTTCTTCCTTGACTTCGTCTCATTGACCGGACTTCAGTATAAGTGAATTTAAAACTTACAGGAACGATATTTCTCCTTTTAAATTAACAGTGTTCACAATTATACTAGCATTCGGTGAATGAAATAAATAACTTTCTGATAATTCTGTAGACTGGGAGATGGTTTGACTTTCGACAAACAAATTTTAAGAGTAAAAAATTTGATTACTATACTCGTCGTAAATTGAACAGACTCGTCATTAACAGATAAGATTGATAGAGAAAGTAAGGATTTCTGTTCAAACAAAAGTTAAATTGTTTTATATAGTACAAGAAATAACGGTTATTTACTGTAAATTGTCTTACACCATTTCTACTTTAACTGTATCGGATCCCCTTTCCCCTCTCTTTAATTAATTGATACGAAGAAAGTCTCATTTTTAATTTTTTTTTTTGACAAAATTCTGTTCAAAAAAAAAAAATTTAGTGTGATCGAACGATAATAGAATACTAACTGAATACTATATTAAATACTGACTTCTCTTCGTGTAGTCTAATGTCTTCCACTCCCTTGGGTGAGTCTACGTGACAGAGGATATCCGAGGATAAGGGTGAGACGGACAAGTGACTGTAATGGATATCACCGACGGTTCGTTCACGTAAAGGTGTCCCTTAAACAGTAGACAAAAACAATAACAAAACGGACGACGAAAATGACTCAACCGTCGGTACGATTTGTGACTGAAGATCAATAAAAAAAATACTGTTGACTTTTTTTTTATTCAACATTTGACAGTTAAGAGTAGGTAGTGACATAGTAGTACTTAGTGAGGTCGGTACCTGGAGTAGATTAGGTAAGAGGTCTGAAGTCCGTCCTAATATAATTCTTTTTTTTTTTTTTCGTCGGGTTTTAGATAACCTATAAATTAAGTAAAGTTTTCGAAATCCCTTTCTGTTGACTCTACGAACCGTAAGAAAATTACAGTATACCTTTAAACCAAAAAACAAATAAAGTACTGAAATCATTTATAAATAATAAAAATAATCACTATCTTTATCCTACTCTTTGTCTTTAATGCAGATTTTCCTCGATTAATCGTGTTTACTCCTATACTGATCCAGTGATATACAAAAATTTGAGTTTAGTCCACTGTTGAATTTGTGGAGTAGTGTCTGTCGACCCTTCCTTTACCACCTACTTAGACTCAACGGTTACGGTTTGTACTTAATCAAAAAAACAAACAAACAAACAAACAAACAAAGGAAATTAAAAATGATCTCATGCCAAATGTTACGAAATCAAAGACCACGTGTCGTTTCACTTAGTCGGTATGTGTATGTGTATGGGTGGGAAAGAATCTAAGAAAAGGGTTTATCCAGTAATGTCTTATAACTCATCTTAAGAAACACATTAAGTCATCCAGGAATGTCATAGTCAATATATATCATCACACATAAAGAGTTAGAGTTAGAGGGTTAAACAGGGAGGGATGGGGAATGAGGGACCATCCATATTCAGACAAGAGATGTAGTCGAAATTTGTATTGATACTTTTCATGATGTGTCATGTTAAATAGGTACCCGAGATTATACTATCTATTTTAAATCAGTTTGATGTAGTTATAGAATTTTGGTTTTTTGTGTTCATGGGACTGAGTGACCGATTGTTTAGGAATTAGGATATAACATATAGAGAAACCGAGATGTCCATGACTTCAGAATGATGACAATTACAACCTTAATTCGTTACCACACGTCATAAAACACCGAAGTGACGGACATCATCTAGTCGTTCAACCGGGGCTAAGGAACAGGGGAATAGATATAGGAAAGAATACATTAAAAGTACAGGAAGAGTGTTTCATCTACCTCACACAAAGGGGTATCGAAATGAGACTTAGGTTGGAACACTGAACGACACCGGTCACTTTACAATTGTCCATCGTTTTTACAGACATGTTAACCCGAATACAGGGAACTTTGAGACTATCGAAGTATTCTTCTGGACCTATCGAAGACGAGGGGTCAGTTCTGGTGTCTCGTTCGTGTACGTCTTGTATATATTTCTCGGGGTCGAAGTCTCTTACAGGCCGGTCTGGGTGAGGAACTTCGTCTCGGTAAATCAGTACAGGTCGACTAGTGACGATTAGGTATTTGAGTATTTGGCTTACTTATAGACGTCGACTCTGAAACATTAAATGTACCCCTGTGACATTAAATGTCAACGTTATCTATGAACTATGTGACAGAAGGGTACTATAGACGAACGATGAACTCATTGACTTTAGGATTATAGATTAAACGTAAATGATCCATAAACAACTTATTTACACTTACCTACTTTAGTTATAATGTACTTATCCTGTACAAGAAGACCTTCTTTTAAAGATCAATACTAAATCGTGACTATAATCTTGTTATTATTTTGACAACTAAAAAACACGAAACGAAGACAATAATTTCTGTTAAATATAAGTACAGACACAAAATATTTTTAGGGTAAAAACACACGTTTCAGTGAAGTCAACACCAGATGGGACACACTGGGATACCTGACATCGGATGGTCCGAGGAGACAGGTACCCTAAGAGGTCCGTTCTTACGACCTCACCCAACGGTACGGAAAAAGTTAGGTCCCTAGTTTGGGAATACAGAATGTAGAGGACGTAACCGTCCACCCAAGAAATGGTGATCGTGGTGGACCCTTCGGGGTTTTAAGGTAGTCCTATATATTAAT
This sequence comes from Capra ibex, assembly GCA_006410555.1. NCBI lineage: Eukaryota > Metazoa > Chordata > Mammalia > Artiodactyla > Bovidae > Capra > Capra ibex. Next base: position 23,603,510 of record SJYO01052474.1, read on the forward strand.
CCTACGATACAACTTTTAACTGAACTTTTTTTAAAAACAGAACGACAACAAATCAATAGTTAAACTGAATGTCAATAAAAGTAACCAAAGAAAAGTATAAACTAAAATGTTACACGTCAAACCCAGGACCAATTCTTTATAAAAGGACCCAAGAGTTCCTATAACGGGATATAATAAAAGATCTTCCACACAACTAAACGAAAGTGTAAAACTAGTTGTTAAGACTTCAACTAAAAACTCTTGTAAAAGTCAATCCCCAGTTTAAATTGTAAACAAAGGTTTATCGGAGTCTCGTTTAATAAGTCCTGACGTACAAGGTGACGAGACTTTACAGTGAATACGAAATTTGACCACAGGAATTATGTGTCCATAGATCAAATCCTAAGAGACACGAGTAGTCACCTAAATAACCGAAGATAAACCGATCATTCTGAGAATTAATGACATATAAGTACTGAACCAAAATATATCTTGGTAAGTCCTTTGTTCTGTTTACATAATACTTCTTAACGTTGTTTATTTCCCCTACTCGTCCTAAGGTTCCCAGAGTTTTCATAGTTTACATCTTTCGTCGCTGTTGAAAATCCTATTTCCTCACATCTTTTTTTTTCTATCGCCCATTTTTTAACATGTCGCGTTCAACTGATGATACCCAGGAACTACCGACGAAGTAACTCACGACTCGAATACTCAAGGGACGTGAGATTAAGTGGTCGACCGTATTTCCTTTTTCTTTTGTGTTTTGGTAGGGTGATGGTCTGTCGTTTTGTGAAAGAGGTCTAGACAGGATTGTCGTAGGGGAGTCCAATTATCGTAGTTTCAGACTATAATTCGGTCGTCCGTTTCCTATTTATAAATGTACTAGGTTGACGTCCTAGTTTTTTAGTCCTTTGTCTACCCACCTAGCCCTCGACTCTCTGTTATTTAACCATTTTGTGTCAGAACTGACGACCATCTTATTAAGGATGTTTAAACAAGAATAAATTCGAGCAAAATTTGGTCTGTTAGGATTTGCTTTAGTTAGGACTTATAAGTAACCTTCCTGACTACGACTTCGAAGTTATAAAACCGGTGGACTACGTTTCTCGACTGAGTAATCTTTTGTGGGACAATGACTCTTTCTAACTTCCGTCTTCCTTTTCCCCTGTTATCTCCTACTTTACCAATGTACCGTAGTGGATGAGTCACCTGTATTCAAACTCGTTCGAGACCCTTACTACTTTCTGTCTCCTCCGACCGTTCGACGGTAGGTGTCCCAGTGTTTCTTGACCTGTGCTGATTCGCTGACTTGTTGTTATTTCGAACAAAACCTATTAAACTTGAAAGAATGAAACTATATGTAAAATTTTAGACTGACGATTACAAACTTATTTTTTTGAACTTGAACTTAGTTCTTGATAATTTTATAACGAGTTAAACTTTTGACTATATGAATATTTGAGTTTCGAAGATTAATTACTTGTACTATAAGGGAGGAAATGAATAGAAACTACAGAGAGTTAATACGTTAATATTTATATGTATATAAATATGAAAACAATATAAGAATTAAATATTAGAAAGTATAAATTTTAGACTCTGACTAAAAACACATATCTTTATGTTAAATTTCACCGTTATATAAGTTAGTTGAATTACCAAATAGACTTCTGAGAACATAAGAGGGTTTAGGTGTCGGTACACTAAATCTCTACTCTCCACTGTCGTCTAGATAAGAAGGAGAGATAAATAGTTAACAGTAATATATAAAAAGAACGAAATAACGGGACCGATCCTTACCATCTTACAATTCATATTCACTATTGTCATCCATGGGACATAGAACAAGTAATAGAATCGAAACTCGTAAAATTTCAATTGACAGTATAGAACATTACCATGGAAAGTAGTCTAATTGGTTAAAGGGAAGATGAACTAAACGATTTCTGGACATAAGGTTTGCCGGGAATTGAACTAATTCATCGAAAGAATCAAATAATTTTATCGGTAGGGGAAATAGTAAATTAAATCACTTAATTTAACTGAAAGTTTATAATTTATTCGTAAGATAAGGACCTCTTTTCAGTCGAACTATCGTTAATAAGTATAATATACATTTATCCACGTTAAATTGTTGTTAAGTTTGACGAAGACTTTAGTTTCAAATACTTACCCTGATTACATAAACCGTAAAATATAATTAAATTAAAATGACTCCATTTATATATACGTCATTTCGCGTATCGAGAATTAACATATTCGACTACTCAAAAACTGTGTACATATATGGACACATTAGTTTTTGTGTTAGGTCTATATGTTTCAAAGAATCATTTAGAAAGTACCGTCACGAGGGATGAGATGTGTCTTTATTAGTGATAAAATTAAAATGTGGTATTTTGTCAAATTAGACAGGAAATAGAAATGTATTTTATTAATATTTTGTCAAATTAGACAGGAAATAGAAATGTATTTTATTAATATATTGTTTAAGAGATATCAACTGGTAAACGGGTCCATTTAAGTANTTTGAGGTTATGAAACCGGTGGACTACACTTCTTGACTGAGTGACCTTTTCTGGGACTACGACCCTTTCTAACTTCCGTCCTCCTCTTCCCTCGTTGTCTCCTACTATACCGACCTACCGTAGTGGTTGAGCTACCTGTACTCAAACTCGTTCGAGACCCTCAACTACAACTTGTCCCTTCGGACCGTACGAAGTCAGGTACCACAACCTTTCTCAAAACCTGTGCTGACTCTCTGACCTGACTTGACTTGACTCAGTCTAGTACTCTCCCAGAAAGATAATGTTTCTACAGAAATCAAAGTCTTAGACTTATTACCCTACTCTTCTTATAGACTGAGTCTTACTCAAGACTACTACTTAAACAATTTTTACTAAAAGAGTACAAATACTCGACTTAAGACACTCAAAAAGTATCGATTACTTCCTTAAGTTTAAAACTTTTGACAGTTAAGACAGGGTCGTAAATGAGAATTTTATAATAAATAATAGGTATGAGACAAAAACTTACAGAATAACTAGTAAACCGAATTGAGGACAGTTGGAGGAGGGAGATGGAAAGGAGGAAATTTTTTCTTTCATCAAGTTTTTTTTTTATTTTTTAATTTTTTTATTTTTAATTTTTTTTTTTCTTTCTTCAAGTTACTCTGTGACGTTATTTCGTTCTCTATTTTGTTTATGAGTCTATATATAACCCCGAAGGGGTCACTGGGTCACCATTTCTTAGACGGACTTGAAGATTTGTACAATCGGTAAGGATTTTATTTGAAGAAACAGTATTATCAAATATATATATATATATCTACTAAAGTTAAATGAAAACGTAGACATAAAGACTCTCTATTGACGGAACGAAATCCAAAAAGAACGTTACGCGAAAAATCTACAACTATAATTAATACGACCTGAGTATTTTAGTCAAATCTTTACGATAAAAAACGAATAAATATAAACCTGATAAGTATAATAGACATAGAAAAAGTTTATAAACCTTTTAAACTTGTCACTTCGAGAAGTCTTCAAAAGAAACATTCTTATTAAATAACATCTAAATAAAGTATCCATATCCTATAAATTATAAAAGATAAAAAGGAAGTGAAAAACTGTATAAAAAGTTCCCTAAACAATTAATGTTTGAAACAATTTAATCAAGTATGTTATGAATCCTCTAAATGTTTAATTAGATAAAGAGGAACATTTTAAATGGTAAAGCAATCGTTCTTTTTTTAGAGATAAAAAGGAATATGAAATTTTGTAAGTTTGTTGAAACAGACTATAATTTTATCAATAGTGATGAAGGAACCAAATAAAACACGTCCATATGACCAAAAAGTAGATAATGAAAGTCAGAAGAACACAAAACATGAATTTCTTGTATGTTTCTTTAACACTCCCACTTCCTCCACCACGGAATACTATCGGTTTCTATCTTTTATAAATACTAAAGAAAAACTCAAAACACAACGAAGAAATCATTGTGAAAAAAGGGAGACCTCTAAGTCTAATGACAAAATAAAAATTCCAGACGATTAAAATAAGTCTCATTTAGAGGTACAGGAACATCCAGTCAAAAGGTTTGATGTACCGTCTAGAAGAGTTATACTTTTACGTCTAGCAAATAAAGAGAACCTTTACCAGAGAACCTCATATCGAAAGCCATAATTGAAACAAAGTAGTAAAACAAAATAAGAAACATCCTTGAGTTCACATTTACATACCTGAAAGGAAGGTATAAATAGTGAGGGTGAGATTACCACAAACGAATACATAAAAAATAAAGAACAAAGGACGGAAGTGACTTACGAGAAAGGATACAAAAGTCAACTTAGATCAAACAGGCAGACACGCGACACATTAAACCGGAAGGCACTTTGCTAACACATAAAAAGTGTGTACTTTCTACGACCTCATAGAAAATACTCAAACGGTCGAGAGTGTAGGATACTTGGTATAATAGGTGGACACTAATTTCCAAAACTTACAGAATGAACTTTGTCAGAGAAAATGATATATGTACGTTCACTAATAAATTCCTACAAATCATATCTAACTATGCAAGGGAAAGCTCTAAACCCCAAAACCAAAGAAGACGGGGTGAACCTTCTCAATGAGTAATCGACTTTAGGACATTAAGAGTGACAGACAAGATAAAAATAACAACAAATACATAAGACGTTCGTCAAAAGACAGGTAACTCTTTACAGAGTATTAAATATCTTCTTCGTTGTGGTCCATATCTACTCTTCCGGCCCTACAAATGATATAACAAACCAAGTTCAAGCGGGAGAAGACAACAATGTCTCTTCACGTCAAAGATGTTACCGTCGAAATAAAACGCCCCTCTTAGTTGCACTGAAGATGAACAAAACTCCGAAACGACCACCCTGACTTCACTGAATCGTCGTCGTCGTCGTCGTCGTCTGTCATTTCTTAGACGGACGATACGTCCTCTGTCCCCAAGTTAGGGACCCAGTCCTTCTAGGGGACCTCTTCCCTTACCGTTGGGTGAGGTCACAAGAACGGACCTCTTAGGGTACCTGTCTCCTCGGACCACCAGATGTCAGGTACTCCACCAGGAGGAGGAGGAGAAAATAAAGATTTTTTTTTTTTCTAAATAAAAAGGAAAACGAAGGAAGGGAATGTAAGTAGTGGTTGGTAGACTTCGAGAGAGGAAAAAACCGGGGTGACCACTAATTAAAGATCGTAACGTCAGATCAGGTTGAAAAATAAAGTCCTAAGTTTGGACAAAGTTGTTCAGGGACCAGAAAGACTACTATATACATAGAGACAGTTTTGTGTGAAACATGGTTTTGTAGGAGAGTACGATCGAAAATATCAACACCTATAATTAAAGAGATGAATGTACACTTCACTCCTCCCTTCCTCTTTCTTACTAATCCAGAGGATCGCACTTAATACGTACAAAAATAAACAAGTTGAACAATTAGACAAACGAAACACCTTATGTACACTTTTCTGCACCTAAATCCCTGACAGGTAAAAGGAAGTGTTTGTCTTAGGAGATTTTGAATGAAAATTTAGTCACACTGTATTTCGTTCTACCTGATCTTGTCTTTATCTAACCTAACGTAAGTGTATATTTCATCTACCATACACGTATACGAATGAACACTCATTTATAGATATTAGAAATAAATGACTTAAAACGATTTATGAGAATAACACCCACCTAATTTTTTTTTTTTCTCATTTCTTTTGTAACAAGGTCTTATGTAAACTCTGAAAAAACAACAACAACAGATCTAATACTCTTTTCTTAAAGACTACTCTTTTCATTATTGTCGTTGTGACTTTGTTCAAACCCATGTTGTTTGTTTTTTTAAGTACAAAAATGGGACTTACTTGAAAAACCGGTTGTGTTATGATTTGTGACCTGTAAGTCTTTTACGTCTTATTAGATTTCTTTATAAATTTTATGAGTTAAGATTGGGTCTTAATTTATTGTGATAATAAACTGACAAAAGAATGTTCAAAGAATTGAACAACTACGCATCCACTTAAATACGTAGATGTTCCATTTCGTCGAGACTGTAAATATTGTATTTAATCAATACTATAAATCTCACAATAGGTGTATTATCTAAAAGGGAATTAAAAGATTTGTTTACGAAGAGGTAAATATTGGTTCGTATACAAAATTATAAATCATGCTAATATGTAGTTAAGGTCATGCATTGAAAACTTTGATTTTTTTTAGATGTATCGAACATTTACCTTTTTTTACTTAAGTACGAGTTTAGAGAAACTAAGGTCTAGATACTAGGATTAGTAATACGACATGAAAGGAGATTAATTTGACATGGACCTCCTGTGATAAATACTAGGACTCTGAATCATCATTTCTTTTGAATATAATGGTTACTATAATTATCGTCCCTCCCAGTCTTCATTTTCACCTTCAGTAAATGAAAGTGAGTACACTTTCATTTATGAGTACATATATTCAAGAAAGTAAAAAATTTGTAAAGAAATAGACAGAACCAATGATGAAAGTTCTTTTTACTTGGGACGATGAAGGTCTCTTAAGACCCCTGAAACAAAAAATTGGATAATTATATCTTTAAAAGACTCCAACTTATTAACCGATGAATCTTTGACTTGTTTCTTGTTCTTTATCGGTAAGAAGAGACAAAAGACAGTAAGAAACTTGTGTCAAAAAGGTCATTCAATCGATCATGGTTGCGATCAATGATACACACACGAGTCAGCACAGGCTGAGAGACGTTGGACACCTGACATCTGGCGGTCCGAGAGACAGGTGCCGTAAAAGGTTCGTTCTTTACGACCTCCCCCAACGGTAAGGGATGGGGTCCCCTAGAAGGGTTGGGTCCCTAGTTTGGACGGAGAGATCTTAATCGTCTACCTAAGAAAGTGACTCGGTAATTGTCTGTATATTTACTAACTCTACTCTAGTATTGGAAAGGTTTCCTTTTCTCTGTTCACCATGAAACTACAAACTGAAAGAAGACATTACTCCTTTTTATTCTTAGAGGCTTTAAAAATGTTTACACTTCCACCTAAATGACCTTGCTATCATCAAAGTTATAATTTTACTTATATACCACGGAAAAGTCTTAGTGAAGGTAACCAAAAGAAGAACGTACGAAAACTCCATCTTTTGAAAAAGATTGAAACAACCGTATGTAAGTTTAAGTATACGTCTTAAAGAAAACACTTCAGTAGGTCTTCTATATTCGATCTTGTTACACGAGTTGACTTGTTACGATAGAGGTGAAGTGTCTACTGTCTTGACTCTGTCCTTTCATTTTACTGTACAAGTTACGGTGGCTTACTCAGTGACCTTTTGAGTCCTAATCTTAAGTGACAGGTACTAAAGGTTCTGACTTTCAACCGTCTTGAAGAACGTATAAACTGATGTCGAAAAACAATCGAAACATTTGAGGTTTTGTTTGTACTTAGATAAATATTATAACCACATCTTTATTGTGTTTACAGATGAATATTTATATGTACTATGTATCTAAAAATAGTACTTTCTTTATTTAAATCTTCTTTGTGTACTAGGTACCTCGTAAGTCAAACCCGTTTTCATTTCTCGTGACATTCAACTTCATATATACTATGTAAGTGCAAAAGTAAACTAATTTCGTCTGGGATAAATCAAAGCTTGTATAAAGATTACAAGTTACAAGCTTTAAAGTATACTAAGGTTGAATTTATACTTAACTATCTTTATGTTAGTACATTTATCAAATAAAAAAAACTTTGATTTCAGAATTTCAGTCTCGAAGTTGTAATTAGGGGTTTGAACCAAGAATTTTGTGATTGGTGATACGTAGAGTAAATGTATTCGTAAAATATAAGACTCGACTGCTGTCATGTCTCTCTCAAGTTTAAGGAGATTTTCTGACGAATCGAGATTTTGTCACCAAGAGTCTTACTAAGACCCTGGGGACCCTCAAGACCTTTGGAAAAGTAACCCTATTCCTACCGGTTCAGATAAAAGGATGGTGATTCTATAAATACGGTAAGGTAAGCGAGTACTTACAGAGATCTACGACTTAGTGTAAATTACCGTAATGACGAAACTACCGATTACATTATTTCCTGAAGGAACCACCGAGTCGTCATTTCTTAGATGGACGTTGCGTTCTCTGCGTCCTCTGCGTCCGAGTCAGGGACCCAGTCCTTCTAGGGAACCTCCTCCCGTACCGTTGGGTGAGGTCACAAGAACGACCCTTTTAGGGTACCTGTCTCCTCCGACCTTCCGACGACAGGTACCCCAGTGTTTTTCAGGCTGTGTCGACTTCACTGACTCGTACATGTGCGTTCTTGAATAATTATTCACGAACATTTGAGAGTACTGAATTAAAACGAAAGTAAAAATTAAAGATTATACTACTTATGTCTATTTATGGTGATGTATTATTTTGGAGGAGTTTCATAAACTATTAAAATTCTGACCTTTCCTGTGGTTTTCGAAAGGCAATGTCTACTACTTAAGGATTAAAATTGTCGAGGGACCACCGGTGAAAACTCCAAGTCGAAACTTTTTAGAAAACCTTTCAAGGAGGTCCAAATATGTCCAAAAGTTTAATAAGACATTCGGTGAATTACTAGACGTTATTTGGTTAAAGAGATATCAGATCGGTGTTACATATACAAGCAGAAGTAGTTTTGAGTCTGGTTATTCCGTACAGAAAAGTCACTTCTCTTTTTCTATGAAGGTACCGTCTTTCCTAATTTTAAGTGATTCTTCCGTGACACTGGTTCCTTACCATTTTTTAGATCGGATTATGGATCGTTCGTACGTATATTGACTGTCCTTTATGAGATCTTTACACCCATTCCATATCTTACCCGTTCCGGAATTTACAGTTCAACTTATTAAATGTGTAATAGGAAACCCCGTACACAAGAATGTGGACGGATCTTCAAAATATTTTATGTCTAAGGGTACGGAGTAAGGTCTGTACAATTAGTATGTTTAGACATAAAATAGTTTCGAAGAGTCTGTAAATAACCGGTCTAAAAAATGGATCTGAATTTACTACCTTTTTACCAACGTCAACCCCTTAACTGTGCTAGTTTATACACATAATCTTTCTTAAGAGTCCAAAACGGTGACCAACACAATGGTGACCAACAGAGTGACTAACACTCTGTCTTATTATTTTTTATCTCTTTTATTCTGGGACAGTTATTATCTCAGCTCTCTAATGTTTTATCATTGTTATCCCTTTCTGTTTACTAATAGTTATTTTCTTCGTAAATCGTGTTGGGAAAAAGTACGTACGTAATTAGATCTTTTATAAAAGGAACGTATGTGGTTAACATTTTATTATAAAGTCTTCACAACAGAATGGGGTTCAAACTCTAGCATAGATTTTTGGAGAGTTAAAGTGAAGTGTCCTTCAAAAGATTTACGTGTGGAGTTAGTGATGAGTCACGGTTTGTAGATCCCTATAGAGAGAGATGCGACCCAGACGTCTCAGTAAGTTTTATGGACACCGCCTAAGTACAACTACATACCGTTTTGGTTATGTTATAACATTTCATTAATTGGAGGTTAATTTTATTTATTTAAATATAATTTTTTTTTTAGGTCAGGTGTTCTTCGGGAGGTTTAGATCGCTTGGGATGGAATGAAGAGTTTGTATTCGGCTGAAGATGTCAAAGTCGGTTACAAATGGGAAACGGGTCCATAGTAGGGAACACACCAAGACGGACCTTTAGAGAGTAAGTTTCTGTGTTTCACTATTTCTTCAAAGAAAGTAACTAAGTCATCCGTCACACAACACTAGGTGGTAGAAATCTTAGATTGTTTATGATGATAAGTAAGAATATACAACACTAGTGACTTCTTCGTTTCACATTTCTAATGACGAACAGAATATTATACTCATCGAAACAAAAAAAATTACTTACCTTTTTAGTTTCTTGGATAATTTACCCCTTAATGTAAAGAGATCCCATATCATAACAATATGTGTAATCTCGATTACGTGGATGACATAAACCGTGTATTATCCGTTGACTTTGTACAATCGATAATCAGGATATGTGTGTGTGTGTGTGTGTGTGTGTGTGTGTGTATACATGTATATGTGTCCCGAATTCGGTTTATATATATATTCCAAATTCGGTTTTGACTTTATCGACTGGATCATCAATACAAAGTGTTACATACTGATTATTTTAGGGATCTATTTCCGAAATGAAACGGTTTTACGTTTCTATTGAGGAAAGTTGTATGACAAATATCTTAAAGAAAATTTTACTTCTTATCTTCGATTTTTAACTTTAGGATTTATTGTCGTCTTTAAAGTTTAGTAGTCCCCTTCCATACCGTACAAATTTGAATTTTTTTTTCCATAGTAATGTAGACTAATACAAGGGGTACTAGTATGTTCAACTTTTACTATTTATTGTAGATTATTCATATGTGTGTGTATTACCGCGAGAATACAAATGCTATGGGTATTTATACAAATAAACCCTCCATAAAGATGTACCCGTTTATACAGTAGACGTTTGACAAAATAAAGAAGGAAGGAGTAGGAATGTGCAAAGTAAAGAGAAATGATAGAGTAACGTGATCGAGTCTGAAGTCCTACTACTCATCGCTGTTCCCTGTAAGAACACACGACAGCGAGAACCCCCCCTAGTAAGTCATAGAGTGTTAATTCGTACCATTTTCGGTATTCAAGGAACGTCTAAAAAAAAATTTAGTTCTGTTCTGTCAAAGAAGATAAGAACCAAACATAGTAATTACTCACAACTTAAAACAATTTACGAAAAAGAAAGATTATATAGTACGGCAGTGAAAAGGAGAAATAAAACAACTATACCCAATGTACTTGACTAAAAGTTTTAAGTCAGTCGGAACAGATGAAGTTTATTTAGGGTGAAATAATACGACATATTGAAAAAATGTAAATATTCAAAATAAAGAACACGAAATACACCTTAATGAAATATAACATTATCATTTATCGACCGTCTTAATATGAATGTGATGATAATATTTGTCATATACTATAATTGATTAATAGAAATTGTTTACGACGGGATGTTTAATTTAACCGAAAAACTGATAACATATAACTAAGATATAGGTCAGTTTAACCATTCGATGGGGTTTTACCACGAAAAGGAATATCAACTTGTGAAGTAGGTACTTTTTACTAGTATAATATAAGATTAAGAAATTAAAAATAAGATTAAGAAATTAAAGATAAAAAACGAAATAAAATAACGTGATATATTTTGTGTAAAATACTATTAACATAATTAGTCTGAATTATTATTACCGTATGAATAAGACAAGAATTAATGTTTCTTTGTCCAGGATTATTGATTTTAAAAACTACTAAATTAAAGAGAACTAAAAGTAAAAATGTATTTATACTTACGTTCCGTCTAACTTCTTAATTCCGGTTTTTATACTATTGGTGTATCATAATGAAATTCCTTTTTTACAGATTGTTTTCGATACGTTCTAATGATGACTCCTTTCAAGTTTTGTAATAATTTCCGTAACGTGTTCTAGGTGGAGTAGAGACAAAGGCTGTTGAAGTCGAGACCGAGTATAAACCGATTTAATTTGGAGACCCTTAAGACTCCCTCTGTCTATTTCCTACTATTTAGATCTTGTATTTACATAAACATAGAAGGTCCGTGGTTTCCCGTTATCGTTGTAACTTAGTGTAATTCACAAACCGGGCCCAACAAAAGAAAGTTCTGTTATGTGGTCGTTTTACTCGTTCTTATCAGGTAACTGATGTTTAAGAGTCTCCCAAGATAACAACAAAAGTTATTCGTCCATTTCTTCGTCTAAAAAAGTAAACTCTCGAAACGTCCTTCCGTGTGAAAGAGTGTGTATGAGAGAGTTACTCTTATGTGTATGAAGAAATGTCGGGTTTGGATGAATCTGCATTTCGACCACAAGATTAAGGGTCACCAATATAAGAGTGTTTCCTACTAAATCGTACAGACACAAGAGACTAACTGAACACTAGCTACAAGAGGAACCTAGATACAATTTTTATTTACACATGACTTAAGACCGATACATATCTTATATGGACCATGTAAAGTCACTTTGTTTCTTCGACTGATATGATATTAGATACATCACAATGCGTAATGAGTACGGATTTCTTTATGATATTTCGGTATATAGTTTTCTACGTATAACTTTTATTACATAGATTATTGAATACGTTTATGGTGTACCCCCTTTTTCACTTTCTATATTAATTTCACCTTACGTCATTTAACCCTTGTTGACAGATCACTTTTTCCTAGTCTGAAATAAAAAATTCTCCGTTATTTATATCTGACGAAAATTTTGATACATATAATAGAAGATTCTGGGAGTTGTAATACACCAATAATTTCACAACAAAATAGTTACGGAGGTCGGTCATATTTCTGCGGACCAACGAGTGTCTCTCTAGGGCGAAGTAAGGTAAAGAAAACATTGTATGAAACACTATAAACAAAATGGTAAAAATAAAGTAAACAACCCGAGACACTAATAAATGAAGACTTTACTGAAGTTTGTATCCTTGTGTTTTTTACTAACTGAATTTTGTACTTTAAATCGTTCACTAATATGTATTACACGAGTTAACGAAAGACACCTCCAAAATGGGATACTTAAAAAGTATTCTTATTTTTCACGTACTATTCATTAATTAACTACTAAAAAGAAAGTAAATTTATCACTTATACAGAATATTGAATATCTAATTCTGTCAACAAGTCCACCTTACTTCAATGTTGTCAAAAAGTTTACAAAACATTTGTGTAGTAATTTCGATAATCCTAGATTCATTTAGTACACTTAAATAAAGTTTGATGATATTAATAAAAATAGTTATCCGACGATTTTTAGGATTATCTGACCTTTAAAAGATGAGGTATACGTGTAGAATATTTGAACGGTTTTATGTACATAAAAGTTCTTATTATTTTCTAACATTCGTGATTGGTTGACTTTAGTTTAAAGAGAAACCAGGTATAAAAATGTTAAGTATAAAAAAGTTAGAGTATGTAATTTTTCTGAAATTTACGTAAAGTTAATTAAAGTTCCTTTAAAGACTGTTGAATGACTATATCATCTTCATAGTTTAAACCTCCTCAATTTCCTCTTTTGTTTCCTCCTTCTCTATTCCCCTCTTTTCTTTAACATCACTGGTCATTCTGTATGATTTAAGTATTGTCGTCTATGATGATGAAAAATTGTTATATTAATTGTCAATACTTTGAAAAGAGCTCTAATTGTGATGTAAATATAAAAATGAAATTTTATCCAATACTGAAAATCCGTATTGAGTAAAGTAAATCTTGGACTGTATAACTTGTTCAGTCCCAAACTTCAAGTGTATGTGGAGTTGCATATTCGTCATAATCCTAATCTCTTCAAATTCTATGTTTATGATACTAATTTATGAGAGATCAACAATCGACAGGGTAATGCGAGATCAGAGGATCTCTATAGTGTTATTTAATAGTGTTTCACCTACCGAATTTTGTGTCTTCGTATGAGACAGTACAAAGACCTCCGGAAGACCTTCAACCTTTACCTTCACGGTCGTTCCGGTACGAGGGAGACTTCCTAGACCCTTCTTTAGTGGTCCAGAGACTGGATTTCGTTCGAGTACTTATTTGTCCAGTTAAGGGTTATCAAAAGTTCCGGACTTATATTAAGAGATACCGAAAAAGACGAGTCCGGTGATCTGCGGGGTCCGGACACCTTCAGAACGTCCGGGATGGAAACCCGACACGTACGGGGTCTGACCGGAGACTGAGGCGGATACACTGTGAATGACAATGGACAAATGTACTTGTTTTTATTATTTACCCCCTGTGATAAACCTTGGCTAAAATTAGTGTTTTAGTTGTTAAAAAAAAACCAGTTTTTTTTTTTACGAAGATTAAAGTTTGATTTTCTCTTATTACAAAAACTCTTAAGAATCTTGTACACTGAAAGAAACTATTTATGTTCTATACAATTCATGTCTCCCATCTTATATTTTGTGTTTCCCACTTATTTCAGACATAGTAGTTATTTAAATTTGTGTTTTCTTCTTCTATTTGATTTGTGTTCAACTTTAAGTGTCATGGAAGGTCACTCTGAGAATCCGTTTACTACGTGACCCTTATACACTAATAAATTCTCGTTTTGGTTAACTCTCATTTTGTGGTATCTTTCCTTGTCTAGTCAATAGATTTTCTCATTTTCTCACTTAAGTCATATCTCCATCTTCCACTGACCTGTTTCATCGACGATTTAAACCCCCCTTGACTTAAACGACCCCTCCTTGTTATCCTCCAATTACCTAAGTACAACTACATACCGTTTTGGTTATGTTATAGTATTTCAATTTTTTTTTTTTCCTTCAATTACCTTTGAACGTCCTCCCTTTATTTTTATTCACTCGACTTTCTTAGTCTACTCTTTTCTGGGGAGTTCAGTGATATAATAAATGGACCCTTAGATATATTTCACAAAACTCGACGTCGGGGATTCCTCTAAAAGTACTGGTTTTACTGGTAAAGACATTGGACGGGACACGGGACAGTTTTACCCGGTCAATATTCGATTATCATACTTTTCGACAATTCAAACAAAGAATTTCTACCAGACATTGTGTCTAAATAATTTAGTTTCGGGTACTACTGTATGTTTAAGTATTTGTGTTAAAATATAATTTTACTCCATATAGACGTTAGTAAGTCAGGTCATCACGGTAACTGTTAATGACTTAATTTACAGGATACGAGTTGTTGTGTTTGCTGAGTGGTCATTATAAGGTGGTAAAATGAGTAGGATTAGGTCAGACAAGAATATTGATCTCGGACCAAAACTATACGGGGGTTTAGTATTAACTTGTATACGTAGTGGAGTACTTGTCATTTGGTGCTCCCATAGGAATTAACTCAGTGGAAAAGGTAGAGACCTTAAGGTATGCATTTTCTTTGACCTGGATCATACACATAACTGTCAGGGGACCTCTACCTTTACCGTTGGGTGAGGTTATAAGAACGGACCTTTTAGGGTACCTGTCTCCTCGGACCACCCGATGTCCCGTTCCACAGCGTTTCTCCGTCTGTGTTGACTCGTAGATTTGTTGTTGTCTGTCAGGTGAACCCGACGGCATTGTCTTGAGGTGTCTGGTCTACCGAGTGTGTTGTGTGTACAAGAAAAAGTGTCGAAAGTTCCGACCCACGGTTCTGACACGACGGTCGTCTCAACCAACGACCACTCTGAAGAGAAGGACTGAACGTCTACCGACAGAAGAGCAACACAGAAGTAGACCGGAAAGCGACACACGTACATGTGAGGACCATAGAGAAGAATATTCCGGTGGTCCGGATCACCTAGTCCCCGGGTGGAAGAACTCGAGTAAATTGGAAATGACAGAAGAGTTTCCAGAATAGAGTATGTCAGAATAACCCCAACTCTCGAAGTCGTATAATTAACCCCCTCCCCATTGATAGTACCACACGACTTTAAGTACCCCAGCGTTTCTCAGTCTGCACTGACTCGCTGACTTGACTTGACTTGATAGTACCCCACTGTTTCTCAGCCTCTGTTGACTCACTGAGTAAGTGTGAGTGTGTGGTTGGTGTGAAGTCAGTTATTGTGATACTTATCTGGTTTTACTTTCTATCACTTAAAACTACGGTTTCCGTGTACAGACAAATCAACACTATTATTTCGAGAAATGTAATCGTTGTTTTAATCAGAGAACGACCGTCAGTCATAATTGTTGTCTAAAAAGGGGGTCGTTTACCTAGGTAAAGGAGATTTCGGAAAGTCATACAAACCACTAATAATTCGTTTGGAGGGAGACAGTATTTGTAATACGTTCTTTTTGAGGTATGATTTACTTTAATGTGAGATCGACGTTCTTCACTGTAGTATTTCTAAGCTCTTTAGACTTTTATTAAAGTCGGATATTCTATTAAGGTTGTTCTATTGAAAAGAAAGAATATGAATTCACCTAGTAAGAAAATTGGAAAAACGTTTCTACAGGTGAACTACTGTTGTTTCTTAATATATCAATTATACAACCGTATCTTCTTTCGACTCGCGGTTTCTTAACTATGAAAACTTAACACCACAACCTCTTTTGAGAACTCTCAGGGGACCTGACGTTTCTCTAGGTTGGTCAGGTAAGATTTCCTCTAGTCAGGACCCACAAGAAACCTTCCTGACTACGATTTCGATTTTAAGGTTATGAAACCGGTGGAGTACGTTTCTCAATTGAGTAACCTTTTCTAAGACTAGGACCCTCCCTAACCCCCGTCCTCCTTTTCCCCTGCTGTCTCCTACCCTACCGACCTACCGTAGTGACCGAGCTACCTGTACTCAAACCCACTTGAGGCCCTCAACCACTACCTGTCCCTCCGGGACGCACGACGTCAAGTACCTCAACGTTTATCAACCTGTACTGTCTCGCTGACTTGACTTGACTTCATAAGTGTTGTTGTTTGTATCGTCTCACTTCAAAAACATTGTACACCTCAGGAAATAGTGTTTAGAAGGTAAATAAAGACCTTAACTCTCTGCGAAACCAACACGTCTATATTGATACGTTTGCTGTGACACACCGAAGTTACCCTGAAAGTTTACAAACGGGTTCACCTTAAATCCAGACTCCGTAGGCTCCATATTAGTTTAAACTTACACCTAATGACCTTCCCCCTACAGTCCTTCAGGAAATCACAAACACCGTATTTATCGAAAACTTTGTCGTCCTCTTTTCTTGACGGACTTCCGAGTGACTTCCGAAGTATATAAAGGTAAAAGTCTTCTTATAGGACTTTGATTTCGATAGTAGTTATATAATTTTACTAGTGTAAAAAGAAGAAAAAGGGATGAAAAATTTAGACGTGGTCTCTTTGTTATTATGTTTTTATGAAGAATCTCGGCACCTCGAATACCCCTTTAGGTAACCCTCGAATAAAAATCTCGTAGATAACAAAGGGAACCGTACTTTATACTTTTTTTTTTCATAAGAAGTCCTATTTTGTAATTCCTAAGTGTACATAATAAAATAGTCACGACCTGACGAGTGATATTATAGGAGATTTTACATTAATAATCCAGATTAAATTTAAGACGTTGAAGGAGAGTTAATCTAGTTATAGTGGGTGACCCACGTCTTTGGACACCTATCGTCTACAATGTTTAGTAAACAGGAAGTCTGTTTGACACTAAAACCATATAAAGTCCAGAGGTCAAGAGGACTTGTATCGAGACACTTTCAGAACCTCAGAGAATGACGGTGTTCGTTTGTGATAAATGAAATAAGAAGACTTTTCTCTTCTGTAGATAAACTCCAGGGATTGCTAAACATAGCCTCTTCCGTTACCATTGGGTGAGGTCATGAGAACGGACCTTTTAGGGTGCCGTCTCCTCGGACCATCCAACGTCAGATACCCTAGCGATTCTCAGCATGAGCTGACTCGTTGAAGTGAAAGTGAAAAGTGAAAGTACGTAACCTCTTCCTTTACCGTTGGGTGAGGTCATAAGAACGGACCTCTTAGGGTCCCTGTCCCTTCGGACTACCCGTCGGCAGACACCCCAACGTGTCTCAACCTGTACTGACTTCGGTGAATCGTCGTCGTCGTCTTCGTTACTAAACATATTGGTCTCTTTCAGAATACTGAACGTCTTCTTGTGACACCGATTTAGTGGTTTACTTAACGTTAACACTGTGGTCTTATATTCTACAAGACTGTAGTCCCGAATTACTAGACAAGGGGATTGGTACCTTTCCCGTGACCTGTCCACTCTCTTGATTCCCTTAAAGACAAATGTAGATGTGGAAATGGCAGGACTTACTCTGAATATTCTAAAAAATCATAAACCTCCAGAGTAATGACCCATACGAATATAATTTCTCCAGACCCAGAAAGACACGGAACCTGTCATCAAATGTTATACCTTGATCTCGAAACCTTGGTAGTCTTCAACCTTACTGTAGAATGTCTTCTTTATAGACCACTTTTTGAGTCTACTATTTTAAGGTAAGTGACTAACTAATTAAGTATGTAAATAACTGAGTGTTATTGAGAAAACATAGAGATATTAATAAATCATAGAGATATACGACCCGTCTTAAGACCTATGACCTCTGTTTTTTATTTTGTCCAGTCCACGACGGGAGGGGAATCCCAGATTGTTCTCCTCCGTACGATTTATTTCTGTAGTGTACGTGACCTCTTTATATTCATTTTAATTTTTTTTTTTAGATTAGGTCCTTTGAAGAGTATTTCCATCCTCTCTTTCTTTTGTTATAACAATGGTTTATTTGTAATTTAGTCTTACACAACACGTAGTGTCCACTAGACCATTTTGTAACGTATCTATCTATAGAGATGGGAGAATACCCTGTTTCGTCCATGTTGGGTGATGTGCACAAGAGGTCTATTTGTTCTTGACTTAGAGTCCACCCCATTGACCTGACTTGGCGGACAGTAGGTGTCGAGTAAGATTTAAATAACCCATTGACCCCACCAGGAACTTTAACGATTGACCGAAATAGTTTCCTTTTTATATGACGAGAATAAAATATTCTCCATCAAAACGTTCAACCTCCTGCACGAACACTAGTATCGGAAGGTGTCTTTGGTCCTCTGTTCTCAGTGACAGAAGGACCTTCTAATGTGTGGTCTCTCCCGAGGGTTTGGGAACCCTTCTTTAAGGACTTCAGTAAGTCGACCGTTTTCCGATAAATCGAAAATTTGTTTAAATATATGTATTCTCTATCCTTCTTGAATTTTAATGTTTAAAAGATTTCAAAATTCTTTACATCTCCTCCATTCGGAAAGGAGAATAAAAGTTGACCCTCCTAATTCGAATAAAATAAAACTTAAACGGGAATATTAGAAGAGGGATACAATGATTTTTTATCATCGTAATGTGAAAAGATTATTAGAGGTAACGATAAAAATGGAAAGAGACCCGTTCGTCGTCTGTATCTTCATAGATCGTTCAGGTCATTTTAATTTCTTTGTGAAAGAAACATTCAAGTACTATTTTGTTTATAAAACAATAGATAAAGTAGTAAAATTGATAAAAAAAAGGACGACATTTGTTCACTCAATGTCGAAAAAGGAGAAAAGGAACTCTTCTCAAGACCCAATTCCTTTTTTTAAGACTGGGGTTTCTTTACAATAGATATAAAATTGTCAAGAAACGTTGACCCTTCCTTTTTTTTTTTCTATAAAGGAGAAGTTTATGACTTAGGGAAAACTAGTGAAACAAAACTACTTCTCTTTTCTTTCACAACCGGATCCCATGATACTGTTACAGGTTTCCATTTTTTTCTTTGCCTTTCCTTGGTCGTGGTAGACAAAGAGTTACCTCAAAGGTCACAGTTAAGATGAATGTCTTTAGTTAACCACACACACACGTACGAGTCAACGAAGTCGACATAGACTGAGAAACGTTGACTTGTTTGACATTGGGTGGTGTGAGGAGACAGGTACCCTAAGAGGTCCGTTCTTATTACCTCACCCAACGGTAAGGAAGGAGAACCCCTAGAAGGGGTGGGTCCCTGACTTGAGTGCAGAAGACGTAACGTCCCCCTAAGAAATGAGTGACTCGGTGGTCTCTTCGGGTTAATTAACCATTATGGTGGATTTAGTCTTATGTCAATTCTACGTCCGGAGACAGGGATTTCATACTATTAAAAGTTTAACATCTTAAGTAAATCTCTTCATTTCAGAAGAGAATAAATAGTTTACCTATTTATTATTTATCTGTTTGACGAAAGAATAGAAGGACGTTCTAACTTGGTAGGAGGGGTGGGGTCTATGGATAAGTCTCTCGAGTGAGAAAGGGACAGTAATCCAATGGAGAGTATACATTAAAAGAGTCTCTCCAAAATGGGATGATGGAATGTATTTATCGTGGAAGAGACAATGTAACTCTTACAGGGATAAGGTAAATAAACATAAACGATCGTGAATATAAAGGAACATGAAGGGGGTCGTGAATGTGTTGGGGACTGTACAATTCCCATTTTGAGAGTTCACGTCTAACTCAGTGGAAGAGAGAACATTGGAGATGATTTGGGAGAAGATAAGTGATTTGTTAAAAGAGTCATTTAGACCTTGATTTCAGAAAAAGGAGAAGAAGAGTGTAATAACGTATAAAAGTAAAAGGATCCATTGACACACGTATAAATATATCATTGTAAACGATGGAAGTTACATGTGTAGAGATGATGTTCTTAATTTCCGGAAAATTTCGTTTCTGACACAAGAAACGAGAAATTTGGGATCTTCGTGTCATCGATTGACGGACTATATATTGTACACGGTTTATTAGTCAACGATTTATAATTATCAATAAGTCTATTTATCTGCATATTTATAATTTCAGATATTGAAAGACTTTCCACTTTAGAAAATATTATTTAGTTTAAATTTCTATATATATCCATGTGTATCTCTTTCCTTGTACTCAAGTAATCAAAAGGGTCCTTTGATAACCTTAAACCTACCACCTTAAGTGACGGGATAGGTTTTTGTACCTGACCTGACTATTTAGATAAGAATTTCGATAAACTCTAGTCTTTCCACAAGTTTAAGAAGAACATATTGTGACATATCTGTCGGACGAGGAGACAAAAGATTACTATCACCTAGATAATAACACGAAGATTCCTCGGTAAAACTTCATCTCAGTTAAAAGAGATGTGACAAGAAAGAACAAAATCTAATAAGATATTTGGGTGTTCTAAACACTGACTACTATGAAAAAAAAAAGGAAAAGGAAATAGATGTAAACCCGTGACAGTGTCATTGGACCTGGTTATCAAAAGTATGGTACCTTTCTTTCTCTTTCTGACCTTTTCTAAGTTATAGACTTTCCCGTTACATAAAGAAAGTTAAGGTTCCGTGACAATGTTGTATATGTTGTGACTATTTTTGACAAACCCCGTGTCTTGAAAAAAAAGAATTGGAGATTTAACAGAGACTCTTCTCTCTTACGATATTTATCGAACAAATGGTGTCTTTTTACGTTCGATTTTATTAATTTACTGTTATCTATATTAGAGTTGAAGTATATTCCATTGAGACTTTTTTATTTTGTACTTAGTAATAGACTTAGATAATTCATAATTTTATTCTTTCTTTGGGGCGTTTCTCCTAGTAAAATATAATTTTTAAGTATTTTGTAAAAATATTGAATTTTCAATATATAGTATATATAAACATGAGAAATTACAAAATATACCATTCCACCTATAAAAGAAAGAAAAAAAAAAAACCACGATATCTAAAATAAAATAAAAAATAAAAAATTAAATAAAAAATTTAAAATTTTAGAAATTAAGAATGTACGCAAGGGTTTGTACTTGGGGGGAGGGAGGAGGGAGGGGTATTGTANGTGTGTTTTTATTTGAGTTTTACCTAATTTCTAGATTTACATTCTGGTCTTTGATATTTTGAGGATCTCCTCTTGTATCCGTTTTGTGAGAGTCTGTATTTAGTGTCGTCCTAGGAGATACTAGGTGGAGGGTCTTAAGACCTTTATTTTCGTTTTTATTTGTTTACCCTAGATTAATTTTAATTTTCGAAGACGTGTTGTTTCCTTTTATATTCGTTCCACTTTTCTGTCGGAAGACTTACCCTCTTTTATTATCGTTTACTTCGTTGACTGTTTGTTGATTAGAGTTTTTATATGTTTGTTGAAGACGTCGAGTTAAGGTCTTTTTAATTCCACCTATAAAAGAAATCCGGTTGATTTCTCCTATTTTACCCAGTGTCCTAATCATAATTTTAGTAAGTTCAGAAACCTAATGAAAAAAGGACTAGTATACTATAATATACAATTTTGGAGTTTCTACCTACTTATTTATGTATGTATTCTTACCGTGTACACCTTAAATTTAAATACACTTAAATCACTAAAATTTATCAGTTTATAAGACTTTTATGTGACACGTGACCTTTATCAAGGCCAAATTATCTGGACCCATAATGCATTAATGATCTTTGTCCAGACCTAAGAAAGTCGTTTCAGTGTCCCTCAATAGAGGTAAGAACTTACGTTGTCTTTGTCCTGTCATCTCGTCTTCACGAGGGCTCCCTCAGTACTGAAGGGAGATCGGTCCTAGGAGAGGTGAGTCTAATTATTTGGACACCGGTTTGTCGGTAAGGGAGACTCTAAGTGTCTCACAAATAGTCCTTAATTTGTGATACCGTCTTTCGTTTCTTCATTTCTCGGAGAACCTTCACTTTCTCCTCTCACTTTTTCAACCGAATTTTAAGTTGTAAGTCTTTTGATTCTGGTACCGTAGACCAGGGTAGTGAAGTACCGTTTATCTACCCCTTTGTTACCTTTGTCACTGTCTGAAACCCCCGGAGTTTTTAATGACGTCTACCACTAACGTGGTTACTTCATTTTTCTACAAACGAGGAACCTTCTTTTCAATACTGGTTGGATCTGTCGTATAATTTTTCGTCTCTGTAATGAAACTGTTGTTTTTAGGTAGATGAGTTTCGATACCAAAAAGGTCATCAGTACATACCTACACTCTCAACCTGATGTTTCTTTCAAATCACGGTTTCTTAACTACGAAAACTCGACACCACAACCTCTTCTGAGAACTCTCAGGGAACCTGTCGTTCCACTAGGTTGGTCAGGTTGGACATTCTTTAGTTAGGACTTTTAAGTAACCTTCCTGACTACAACTTCGACTTCGACGTTGTGAAACCGGTGGACTACGTTTCTTGACTGAATAACCTTTTCTGGAGTTACGACCCTTTCTAACTTCCGTCCTCCTCTTCGCCTGTTGTCTCCTACTCTACCAACCTACCGTAGTGACTAAACTACCTGTATACAGACTCATTCCAGACCGTCAACCACTACCTGTCCCTTCCGACCGTACGACGTCAGGACCCCAGTGATTCTCAGTCTGTACTGACTCACTGACTTGACTTTACTTTGTGATACATTTTATTTATGCTTTACAGTGAATCGATATTTCGTATTAATTTATATACAAAAGTCAGAGAAAACTCAAACCAATGACTTTAGGTACATAGTTCCATCTTCGACCTGTCCTAATACAACAACAACAAGTCAGTAATTCAGAACAGACTGAGAAACGTTTGAGTACCTGATATATCGTGTGTTCCGAGGAGACAGGAGGTGATAGAGGGTTTCAAACGAATTTAAGTGCAAGTAACTCAGCTACTACGACAGATTGGTAGAATAAGAGAGGACGAGGAAAGAGGTTAACGGAAGTTAGAAAGGACCGTAATGTCAGAAAAAGTTACTCAGTCGGGAAACGTAATCTACTGGTTTCGTAACTTCGAAATCTTAGTCAGGATGGTTACTTATGAATCCCAACTAAAGGAAATCCTAACTGACCAAACCAAAGGAATGTCAAAAGTTCGTTAAGTGTTTTCAGAAGAGGTCGTGGTGTAAAGCCTTTGAAGTTAAGAAACCACGAGATGAAAGAAATACTCGTTCTGGATCAAATGGGGTGTCGGTGTCGGATTAAATGGGGTGTCGGATCAAATGGGGTGGCGGATCCAAAGGGGTGTCGGATCAAATGAGGTGTTGAGTGTAATCTTCCGAAGGTGTTCGGACAATATGAGTAGGTAGTCTCCCGCCTGTCTTACTTTTGGTGTGAGTGTCTTTTGATTGGTTTAACTAGTGTACCTAGTGTCGGAACAGATTGAGTTACTTTGATACTTGATACGGTACATCCCGGACGGTCCCAGGTCGGGGGTGTCATAGCTCCCCTTGGGCTTCCTCTTTACCGTAGTCGCTTCTCTAAATCTGTCTCTATTCCTTTCTTACAACATCTATTCTTTTGTCTCCTCTCTTTCTTTTTTATTTATTTTTCGTGCCCCCTTGGTCCGAAAGCACCTTGACTAGGACCAGACAGTGAAATAAAAGTTTTCCCTGAAAATATGGAACTGAACATGTATCTCCCTTTATTTTCTAGGTTTCAGTATGTCTCAGTCGGGTTTGTAACGTAGACAAAAAAGAAATAGTTTTGGTCCTAAAAAAAGACGTATAGAAAGGGTATTTGTTATAACACATGTAATAGAAGACCGGAACCTTCGGACACTTGTAAAATACTGGGGGAAAACTATTTCCGACGAGTTGGTCTTTTGAATAAAAGGGAACTTTACAAAAAAAAGAAATATAAAGATTAGATACAGTCGGAGTCTTTTATAATTTGTTCAATGTAAAGAGTGCCTCGTTTCCACGTCACTCAATGTTGTTTCTTTCTTGGTTAATCGAGTTTTAAGACTACACCAATTAAAGTTCCGATGTGAACAAAAAGAATGTAAGGTTGATACAATTGATTACGTGAGGGTCCACGTGTCACCTATTCTCTATACCCTTGAATCGTTGTTCGTAACCGGGTTATTACTTTAGGCTGTGGTCGTGATAAGATTATCAAAAGTTGAGAAGTTTTCTGGGATACAAAATCCGAAGGGTACGGAGAGTGTCGACCCTCCGACACTTGTTAGTATACGCATCGACGTTCTCAGACCCATTTGGACGGTTCGTTCGATCTTACGATTGTCTCCCCCAAACTAAACTTTATAAGGAGAGTACGGGTCCTCTGAATAATCGATATCGGGATTCAACTAAAAGAGGTCTCTTTCCACCAGCCCCTATCGGGGGACAATTACAGTCTCCTCAACCACTTTCAGTACTTTATTATTTTGTCTGTCTAAGACCAAAGCCCCATCTACGAGATCGTCCAGATCCCTCGGGGAGTTCAGGACTTCGGAACGAATTGTCAAGAGTAGGTGTACTGGAACAGTACCCACCCTAGAGGGCACGACCGAGGGCCGTCCCGGTGGGTTCTACCTACCCAGTACCACCTCTTAAGACTTTTTTTACACCAGGTGACCTCTTCCTTTACAGTTTGGTGGAGTCGTAAGAACGGAACTTTTGGGTCACTTGTTATACTTTTCCCTTTTTCTATACTGTGACTTTCTACTTGAGGGGTCCAAACAACCACGGGTTATACGATGACCTCTTCTCACCTCTTTTCCGAGGTCTTTCTTACTTCTCCGACTCGGTTTCACCTTTGTTATGGGTCCATACCTACATAGACCACCACTTTCATTTCGGACTACAACATTTTTGTTATAACGTTTCCTAGAACCTTACAATCCAGGTACTTGGTTCCATTTAATCTACACCAGTTTGTCCTCTACCGTTCTCACTTCTAACTGAAAAATCCTTAGTCACTTAATTTTACCTGGTGTTACCCACTCAAATTAAGCCTACTGGTAATACAGAAGATGACACCCGTTCTTAGGGAATCTTCATCGGGAGTATCAGTTGTTCTCAGGTTTTATATCGTGAACCCACGTTAGAGTTTTTACTGTCTTACTAGAGACAAGTAAAGGTTCCGTTTGGTTAGTTATAGTGTCGTTAGGTTCAGATATACGGTTGGTGATTGTGACTTGTTCGACTTCAACTTGTCAAGATACTTCTGTATGTACTTGAAGATCTTGTATTCCTTTTTTTTTTTTCTTTTCTTTCTACCGGAAAAAGTAGTATCCCCTGACCCTACATTTTCTTTCTTCAGTTCTCTATGGACCTCATTGTCTGTTCAAACCGGAACCTCATGTTTTACTTCGTCCCCGTTTCCGATTGTTTCAAAACGGTTCACTTGTGTGACTAGTATCGTTTGTGTGAGAAGTAGTTGTGTTCTCTACCGAGTGGTCTACCAGTTATGGTTTTAGTCTAACTAATATAAGAGACGTCGGTTTCTACCTCTTCGAGATATATCCATCGTTTTTGTACTGGTCCTCGACTCACACCGAGTCTAGTACTTGAGGAATAACGTTTTAAGTCGGAATTTAACTTCTTTCATCCCTATTGGTGATCCGGTGAGTCCATACTGTTTAAGAAATGTCAAAATATGTCACCTTTACTGTCTATCTAAGTTCCCCAATCTAGACTATCTCACTGACTTCTTGTTACCTGTCTCCAAACTCTGAAACATATCCTCCGTCACTAGTTTTGGTAGGGATTCTTTTTCTTTTCGTTTTTCCATTTTACCAACAGTCTCCTCCGGAATGTTTATCGATTCTTTTCTTCTTTTCGATTTCCGTTTCCTCTTTTCCTTTATATATGTGTAAACTTAGGTCTCAAAGTTTCTTATCGTTCTAATATATTCGTTTGGAAGGAGTCACTTGTCACGTTTCTTTCTCTTTTTTATCTTACCCTTTCTGATCTCTAGAGAAGTTCTTATAGTCTCTGTGGTTCCTTTGTAAAGTACGTTTCTACCCCAGTTATTTGCTGTCTTTACAATACCTAGATTGTCTTCGTCTTCTATAATTCTTCTCCATCTTTCTTGTGTGTCTACTTGATATGTTTTCTCTAGAACTACTGGGTCTATTGGTACTGCCACGCTAATGAGTGGATCTCGGTCTGTAGGACCTCACACTCCTGTTCACCCGAAATCCTTCGTAGTGATACTTGTTTAGACATCTCCACTGCCTTAAGAAGGACTCGATAAAGTTTAGGGTTTTCTACTACGATACTTTCACGACGTGAGTTATTCAGTCGTTTAAACCTTTTGAGTCGTCACCGGTGTCTTGACCTTTTCCAGTCAAAAGTAAGGTTAGGGTTTTTCCGTTACGGTTTCTTACAAGTTTGATGGTGTACTAACGTGAGTAAAGTGTACGATCATTTCATTACGAGTTTTAAGAGGTTCTATCCGAAGTCGTCGTGTACTTGACTCTTGAACGTCAAAAGTTTGACCTGAATCTTTTCCGTCTCCTTGTATCTTTTTCGTTCTCTTAATCTCTTTTTGTAGATGAAAACGAAGTAACTCATGTGATTCCAGAAAGACACCTAGTGTTGTTTGACATGTTTTGAGAATTTCTCTACTCTGATGTTCTGGTGGAATGGAGGGAGAACTCTTTGGACATATGTCCCGTTCCTCGTTGTCAATCTTGACCTGTACCTTGTTGTCTGACCAAGGTTTATCCTTTTCCTCATACAGTTGCGACATATAACAGTGGGACGGATAAATTGAATATACGTCTCATACAGTACACTTTATGACCCAATCTACTTTGTATTCGATTCTAACGACCTTCTTTATAGTTATTAGAGTCTTATCGTTTACTGTGGTGGGATTCCCGTCCTCCACTTCTCCTGGACTTCTCGGAGAACTACTTTCACATTCTCCTCTCACTTTTTCGACTGAATTTTGAGTTGTAAGTCTTTTGATTCTAGTACCATAGGTCACAGTAGTGAAGTACCGTTTATCTACTCCTTTGTTACCTTTGTCACTGTCTGAAATAAAAGAACCCGAGGTTTTAGCGACGTCTACCACTGACGTCGGTACTTTAATTTTCTGCGAACGAGGAACCCTTTTTTTCGATATTAGTTGGGTCTACCGGATTATTTTTCGTCTCTGTAATGAAACACTTGTTTCAAGGAAGATCAGTTTCGACACCCAAAAGGTCATTAGTACATACCTACACTCTCAACCTACTATTTCTTCCTACTCTCGGTTTGTTGACTAAAAAAACTTAACACCACAACCTTTTCTGAGAACTCTCAGGGAACCTGACGTTCCTCTAGTTTGGTCAGATAGGATTTCCTTTACTTAGGACTTATAAGTAATCTCCCTGACTACGACTTCGAGGTTATGAAACCGGTGTAGTACACTTCCCGACTGGGTAATCTTTTTTGGAACTACGACCCTTTCTAACTTCCGTCCTCTTCTTCCCTTGTTGTCTCCTGTTCTACCAACTTACCGGAATGGCTGAGTTACGTGTACTCAAACTCGTTCGAGGTCCTCTACCTCTTCCTGTCCCTTCGGACCGTACAACGTCAGGCAGCTCCACGTTTCTCAACCTGTACTGACTCGTTGACTTGTTAGAAAGAAAACCAGGTTTAAAGTGTAGGTATTTACTGATGACTTTTTTCACTATCGAAACGACCGTACCTGGAAAAAGTCGTTTCACTACAGAGACGAAAACTTATACGACAGATCCAAACAGTATCAAAAGGAAGGTTCCTCGTTCATAGAAAATTAAAGAATCAACGTTAGTGATAGACGTCACTAAGACCTTGGGTTATTTTATTTTAGACATTGACAATGGTGAAAAAGGTGTAGATAAACGGTACTTCACTACCCTGGCCTATGTTACTAAAAGAAAAGAAAAGAAAAGAAAAAAATTATAACTCGAAGTTCGGTCGAAAATGTGAGAGGAGAAAGTGGGAGTAGTTGTCCAAGAAATCAGGGAGAAGTCCTCTAATATGAGTGAGAGTCTGGAGAATCTGAGACAGGAATTTGGACCAAAATGAAGTTTCATTTTTTTTTTTTTTTGATTCAATGGGGGTCTAAGTTTTCATTAAGGAATAGGGTGAAGTGACCACCGAGTCTACTATAATCGTAGACGGATGTTACGTCCTCTGGACCCAAGATAGTGACCCAGTCCTTCTAGGGGACCTCTTCCTTTACCGGTGGGTGAGGTCATGAGAACGGACCCTTTAGGGTACCTGCCTCCTCGTACCATCCGATGTCAGGGGCCCCAGCGTTCCTCAACCTGTGTTGACTCGTTGAAGTGAAAGAAAGAAAGAAAAGAAAAAGTATTTCAATTCTTCCCGGATTGTCTCTCGACAATAAATCCGAAAAATTATCTCTACGTTGACTACCTTAATTAAAAATAATCTGTGTCTTAAATCGTAAAGAAGTCACGGGATCGTGTAAGATCAACTGTGTACATTGTTTATACTGTCTTACAGACCAACTGATGGACGAAAAGTCTTTCCCCAACAAAATCAGACAAACCCGACGATATTGTCGTATGGTGCCTGATCCGTCGATTTTTTCTTGTCTGTGACGAAAGTCTCAATCTTTCTACCTTTACGGTCACACCGACTCTCGAGAGAAGGTCCAGAATTCTAAAGAGTGACAATAACTCTCCGGGTTCCTTCATCCTTTGAGAGACTCCGAGAAAATATTCCGTGGTTAGGGTAAGTCCCCAAGGTGTGAGTTCTGAATCGTTGAGGGGGTTTAGGACGTAGAATAATAGTCGAGCCTCTCAATCCTAAAAATAGGGTACTTAAACCCTTACTATGTAAGTCTGGTGTCGTACTCCTATTTCGTTCTGGTTTTTTTAGTATGTCTATAAGTTAGTCTATGACCGTTTGTTTCCTTCTCAAGTACGGGATCAGAGAGTCAAGTCAAGTCAAGTCAACGAGTCAGCACAGGCTGAGGAACGCTGGGGTACTTAGTGTCGTACGGTCCGGAGGGACAGGTAGTGGTTGAGGACCTCAAGTGAGTCTGAGTGCAGGTAGCTCAGGCACTACGGTAGGTCGGTAGAGTAGGAACCAACAGGGGAAGAGGAGGACGGGGGTTAGGGAGGGTCGTAGTCTCAGAAAAGGTTACTCAGTTGAGAAGCGTACTTCACAGGTTTCATGACCTCGAAGTCGAAATCGTAGTAAGGAAGGTTTCTTTAGGGTCCCAACTAGAGGAAGTCTTACCTGACTAACCTAGAGGAACGTCAGGTTCCCTGGGAGTTCTCAGAAGAGGTTGTGGTGTCAAGTTTGCGTAGTTAAGAAGTCGTGAGTCGGAAGAAGTGTCAGGTTAAGAGTGTAGGTATGTACTGGTGACCTTTTTGGTATCGGAACTGATCTGCCTGGAATCAGTCGTTTCATTACAGAGACGAAAACTTATATGATAGGACCAACCAGTATTGAAAAGAAGGTTCCTCATTCGCAGAAAATTAAAGTACCGACGTCAGTGGTAGACGTCACTAAAACCTCGGGGGGTTTTATTTCAGACTGTGACAAAGATGACAAAGTGGTGGAT
>SJYO01052474.1:23633773-23737722 GCA_006410555.1 Capra ibex
CGTACTTCACAGGTTTCATGACCTCGAAGTCGAAATCGTAGTAAGGAAGGTTTCTTTAGGGTCCCAACTAGAGGAAGTCTTACCTGACTAACCTAGAGGAACGTCAGGTTCCCTGGGAGTTCTCAGAAGAGGTTGTGGTGTCAAGTTTGCGTAGTTAAGAAGTCGTGAGTCGGAAGAAGTGTCAGGTTAAGAGTGTAGGTATGTACTGGTGTCCTTTTTGGTATCGGAACTGATCTGCCTGGAATCAGTCGTTTCGTTACAGAGACGAAAACTTATATGATAGGACCAACCAGTATTGAAAAGAAGGTTCCTCATTCGCAGAAAATTAAAGTACCGACGTCAGTGGTAGACGTCACTAAAACCTCGGGGGTTTTTATTTCAGACTGTGACAAAGATGACAAAGGGGTAGATAAAGGGTACTTCACTACCCCGGTCTACGGCACTAGAAGCAAAAGACTTACAACTTGAAATTCGGATCAGAGATTGTAGTGAATTTTACGGTCACTATCCCTGAAAGGACCAACAGGTCACCAATTCTGAAGTGGAAGGTTACGTCCCCCAACACCCAAGTTAGGGACTAGTCCCCCGATTCTAGAGTGTACGAAACCTCGGTTATTTTTTTGTCTTGTATTTTGTTTTCGATATAACGTTGTTTAAGTTCCTTCTGAAACTTTAGTAGATGTATTTTTCTTTAGAAAAAATTTTTTACGGTCACTTTATGTAATAAAACCGTCGTCAAAATCCTTAGCTACACGTTAAGACAATGTCTCTTTAGACTTAAGTAAATGAAACGATACTCTTACTTTTTGTATGTTTGTGTGTTTCAAAGAGAAATATACTCTCGATGAAGGTTGGTGGGGAGTCCTTTTCTTTTTTTTTTTTCTAAGTATGTACCACGTACTTATATACCAATTGTAGACGTCGTAACTTTAATCTTACTCTATTACTTTATTATACTGACTGATTAAACTTAATCTAACATCCCACGTTCTACACAAGTTCAAAGTGTGACTCGTACCGGACAGAATAATGGAAAGGATATTCGGAGTTACCTCCTAAGGAAACTTGAGTTTTTATAACTCTAGTTATGGTTTTAGTAGGAAGGTGGATTGGATAAGTTTTGTTTTACGACGGAAAAAAAAAAAAGAAAAAAAAAGGGGGAGAGACCAATACATGAGGTTTAGACTGTACTACTGTTAAAGGGGGGAAGGAGTTCCCACGACTACTCACTCACGATCGTTATGCTTTGTAGTCCCAATTATTACAGTCTTTCTAAGTGAAGAATTTTCCGTTCCAGAAACGTCGGAGTACATCTTTTACCTCTAACCGCCAAAGTAATGAATGGAATCATTAAGAGAAGGAAAATTTTTGGTTAATTAAAAACAGAAACGAACCGGATTTAATATGAAGAGATACTTTCTTCAATGTTACTCTGGAGAAGATCTGTTTAGTAATAATTTCATGGACCCGTTACTAACTAAAAAAACAAAGAGAGTCTTCTGTGATATGAACAAAATAAGTCCGAAGTCCAAAATTCTAATAAAATTTCTGTACAAATGTTTCCAAATATAAGTACACTATAAGAGGAAGTTTTGTAGTCACTTAGATCGAATTACTTCTTCTGAAGACTAGTTCTTAAACGGTTCAATTCTATAGTTTTCTTTTCAGTTGAAGAGTTTTCATTAACAAATGAATGACTTATTTTTTAACTTGTGTGTGTAGGAGATGAAGTTGTGTATTAGATGAGATGAACTTAGTAAAGTGGTGTGGTTTCTTAAAACAAATTTATTAATATTGTGTACTATTCTACTTTCTTATACTATTTATACCCTGGAGTATTAATGGGTATATATACCTATTAATAAAACATTGTATTTTTATGACAGTTGTGTTAAAGAATTTAATTTGGGTTAGTAATTTATTAGTATTGATTGTTCCTTGTTTCTCTTACATCGACTCATATGCATCATTATTATCTAAAAGTTTCTGTTGTACACTATTTATTCAGATCTGATAAAACATCCGGTGTCTAGTAACATTAGGTCCTCAAGAAGTTGACTTTTTTTTTTCTTAATTCATTTTAGAAGTATTTCAAGATTAAAATCTCTTGTTATTCCGTACAGAAAATTTTAAATTTATAAGGATTGACCGTGAAAAAGTCTTGACCTCATAGTGAAGTCAAGTCAACGAGTCGGTACTGGCTGAGAAACACTAGGACACTTAACGTCGTGCAGCCCGGAGGAATAGGTAGTGGTTGACGGCCTCAAATGAGTTTGAGTACAGGTAGCTCAGCCACTACGGTAGGTCGGTAGAGTATAAGACAGCAGGGGAAGGGGAGGACGGGGGTTACGGAGGGTCGTAGTTCCAGAAAAGTTTTCTCAGTTGAGAAACGTACTCCATCGGTTTTATAACCTCAAAGTCGAAATCGTAATCAGGAAGGTTACTTGTGGGTCCTGACTAGAGGTAATATTACCTGACCCTAGAGGAACGTCAGGTTCCCTGAGAGTTCTCAGAAGAGGTCGTGGTGTCAAGTTTTCGTAGTTAAGAAGTCACGAGTCGAAAGAAGTGTCAGGTTGAGAATGTAGGTATGTCCTGGTGACTTTTTTGGTATCGGAACTGATCTGCCTGGAAACAACCGTTTCATTACAGAGACGAAAACTTATACGATAGATCCAACCAGTATTGAAAGGAAGGTTCCTCATTCGTAGAAAATTAAAGTACCGACGTTAGTGGTAGACGTCACTAAAACATCGGGGTTTTTTACTTCAAACTGTGACCAAGATGACAAAGTGGTAGACAAAGGGTACTTCACTACCCTGGTCTGCGGTACTACAAACAAAAGACTTACAACTCAAAATTCGGTTGAACAAGTGAGAGGAGAAGGTGAAAGTGTTTCTCCAAAAAATCAAAGAGTAGTGAAAGACGGTATTCCCACCACAGTAGACGTATAGACTCCACTTACTATAAAGAGGACCCTCAGAACTAAGGTCGAACACGAAGAAGGTCAGGTCGCAAAGAGTACTACATGAGACGTATCTTCAATTTATTCGTCCCACTGTTGTATGTCGGAACTACAT
Source organism: Capra ibex (assembly GCA_006410555.1). Classification (NCBI taxonomy): domain Eukaryota; kingdom Metazoa; phylum Chordata; class Mammalia; order Artiodactyla; family Bovidae; genus Capra; species Capra ibex. The sequence goes on from SJYO01052474.1 coordinate 23,636,851, forward strand.
GAGAAAAAGGATAAACCTTGGTCAGACAACAAGGTACAGGTCAAGATTGACAACGAAGGACTAGACATATATCGTAGGAGTTCTCCGTCCAGTCTACCAGAATATAAGGGTAGAGAAAGTCTTAAAAGGTGACTAAAGACACTAGGTGTGTCAGCTTCCGGAACCGTATCAGTTATTTGGTCTTTACCTACAAAGAGACCTTGAGAGAACGAAAAAGGTACTAGGTCACATACACTCGTTAAACTAGAGACCAAGGAGACGGAAAAGATTTTGGTCGAACTTGTAGACCTTCAAGTTCCAAGTGTATAACGACTTCCGACCGAACCTCTTAAAACTCGTAATGAAATGATCGCACACTCTACTCACGTTAACACACCATCAAACTCGTAAAAAACCGTAACGGAAAAAAACTCTAACCTTACTTTTGACTGGAAAAGGTCAGGACACCAGCGACGACTCCAAGATTTACACGACCGTATAACTCACGTCGTGAAAGTGTCGTAGTAGAAAGTCCTAAACCTTGTCGAGATGACCTTAAGGTAGTAGAGGTGATCGAAACAAGTATCACTATGAAAGATTCCGGGTGAACTGAAGTGTAAGGTCCTATAGACCGAGATCTACTCATTAGTGTGGTAGCACTAATAGGCCCAACACTTCTAGAAAAAACATGTCAAGAAGACACATAAGAACGGTGGAGAAGAATTATAGAGGATGAAGACAATCCAGGTCTGTTAAAGACAGGAAATAACTCGGGTAGAAACGTACTTTACAAGGGAACCATAGAGATTAAAAGAACTTCTCTAGAGATCAGAAAGGGTAAGACAACAAAGGAAGATAACGAAACGTGACTGACGACTTCTTCCGAAAGAGTAGAGAGGAACGATAAGAAACCTAGAGACATAAGTCTACCAATATAGAAGGGAAAAGGGGAAACGAAAAACGAAGAGAAGAAAAGTGTCTATAAACGTTCCGAAGGGGTCTGTCGGTAAAACGAAAAAACGTAAAGAAAAGGTACCCCTACCAGAACTAGAGACAGAGGACACGTTACAGTGCTTGGAGGTAGGTATCAAGTAGTCCGTGAGATAGATAGTCTAGATCCGACAATTTAGATAAAGAGTGAAGGTGACATATTAGTATTCCCTAAACTAAATCCAGTATGGACTTACCAGATCACCAAAAAGGATGAAAGAAGTCAAATTCAGACTTCCTCAAGTTATTCCTCAAGTACNTCAAGTAGTCCGTGAGATAGATAGTCTAGATCCGGCAATTTAGATAAAGAGTGAAGGTGACATATTAGTATTCCCTAAACTAAATCCAGTATGGACTTACCAGATCACCAAAAGGGATGAAAGAAGTCAAATTCAGACTTCCTCAAGTTATTCCTCAAGTACTAGACTCGGTGTCACTCGAGGGTCAGAACAAAAACGACTGACATATTTTGAAGAGGTAGAAACCGATGTCTCTTATATTAGTTATACTAAAGCCACAACTGGTAGACCACTACTCTTGACCTCATATATATGTCTTTTAAAATCGTATCAAATTCAGTGTGAAAATTTAAGTTATAATTTACGAACGTTGTAAAACTTTTCTAAATATATAAGACAAAAGTCAACCAACATAAAAAACACTCTCACGTATACGATTTATTTACATATGTGTATATAAATTTATAGATATATATGTGTGTATCGATATATTAAAATAGGATTAGATTTTATATGACTAGATGATTCGGTCTAACTGTCACTATTACATATATAACAGTCTGATAAACTCTAGTAACGGACACCTTATATATAAAAACTTAGAGTGCTACGAATTATGTTTCATCCGTGACTCACAAACAGATTACACTTTAATCAACTTTCTAACTTAAACGTATATTACATAGAAACTCATTACGTTTACACATGATTTGTGTTACTTATAAAATCAAATTACAACTCTGTATATTTAATGATAAAAATTCTGTTCATCTTATAAGGGAATAAAGACTTATCTTTTATTTTGGTGACCGTATGGTATATCTCACCGTAGTGACATCATTATTGAAGTTCTCGGTACAGACGAGAGATCGGTGTTTGTACATACCTCAACCCCCCTTTCATCCTAACTTTGTAATGGTCCTTTCCGTGTTCCTCTTGTGTATGATGTGTTTCTTTTTAGTTCGTATATCTACTCATTTATAAAGTGTAATATATTTTAGACGATTTTGATAATCTTTTAACTTTATTTCTGACTTACTTTATATGTATTCTTTTATAATCTATTACACCAAAAGAGTCCTTATACAGTGTGACTCCTCAATACTCTTACATCGATATAATTAGTCTATGTCTTAATTATAAAAATTTATAAGATTTTGTATAATGTTAAAATTTTACGAATATACTTTTTAAATACCGTCTTAAATATCATGTAAAACATTAATTTTACTGTTTTAATATTTCTCAGTCCAGATGGGGACTTAAACCAGAAATAAAAAATCTTTAAATTTTTCACTCTGTGAGTTATTGTTTATTAACGTATATCTTTTGGTAAAATAAGTAAGAATATATGTAGTCTTTTTATAGTATGACAACTGGTCAGGCAAAATGTTCAAAAAATTTAGTAAAACATTATCCATGTAGTAAAGGAAACCTAATCCAAGTCACATATCTCTATGGAATAGACAAGGGATCTTTGACCCATGGTCTTCAAGAGATAGGTTGTAAAACACAAGTCTCCAGGGACTTAAATTCTCAGAAAACCCTCAACGATCCGACATCTTGTTACCCGGGTGGAAGGTACCTTCCAGAAATGACTAGAAGACTTGTCTTTATTCCGAAGTTCGGATACGTTTTATCAGGAAAGGAATTCATCATCGAGGTCCTGAAGACGTTTGTGTTTTAGTTTTGTATTTCAGTTTTCGGGATTTTCGATAGTCCAAACTAGGTTTGGAGAACTTAAGGATTGAGTTTCATTGGATAAAAAGAAAGAGTATTAAAGATGAGAGACTCAATGCTTAGACAGAAGATAAGTAAATTAATTTCACTCGAAATACAACAAACAAATGTATTTTATCTTTACATACCAGGGAGTCCTTTATTCACAAGAATAATCTCACATGGAAGGAAGTGGGGTAACGATTCTTTCAGAAACTTTAATTTTTGTGTTCTGAATACATAAAAGACCTTACCTTCCTCGTTTTATAATAGTCAAGGAAGTACTAACTCAATTGAAAGGAGAGGGTTTGTTTGTCTTCTCCTTCAAAGATCAATGTATTCAGTTTTCTTTAAATTTTTATTTGTAGGTACTTGACTCAAGATTTGTTTGGTGTCTTCTTCCACTAAAAAAATTTTTATCGGTCACTATTGACATATAAATCTAACTAGTTAGTTGGGTTTTATTTCTATAGATATTTTGTTCCTCAATGTATAAGTTCCTTCAACTACTTTCAACTCCTGGTTAGGATCCAATGATTCAGTCGGTTATTCTGTATGACCGTAAGTAGTACATAAAGTATTTAATAGACCTAAAAAATACAGTATTTTTGTGTACACCTTCTTTATCAACATTATACCCTATCTTGGGTCGAGAGGACGTAACGAAGAGACCACCGAGTTGACCATTTCTTAGACGGACGTTACGTCCTCTGGGATCAAGTTAAGGACCCAACTCTTCTAGGTGACCTCTTCCCTATCAGACGGGCGAGGTCATAAGAACCCGAAAGGACCACCAAGTCAGACGTTTCACCCTCTGGACCCAAGCTAGGGACCCAACACTTCTAGAAGATCTCTTTCTTTGTCGGTGCATGAGGTCATAAGACCGGACCTCTTAAGGTACCTGACACATCGGGTATCCCAACGTTTCTCAACCTGTGTTGACTTGCTGAAAGTGAAGGAGAACGTAACGTCCGTCTAATAAATGACAGACTCGGTGGTCCCTTCAGGTTATATTTATGTTATGTCCAACTTTACTTATGTCCTCTTTCTATGACCTAGTCGCACTTAACTTCAGTAAAGGACATTGTTTCGTTTTCTTTGAATCTAAAAGATTTCACGGTATTCCCGTTTTTTCAATGTTATTAACTTTTCCCTTCTATCATGTGACCAAAATTGGCCACAACTTTTATTTCCTCCAATACTTAACCCAAAAATTGTGAGTGTCTTTCGTTAAAGTCATCGATTTCGTAGGACTTTCTGTTTCCTTTTACTAGATACACCTTCAGATTTTTTCTTGTTTATACTCTCAATAAATTCGTCGTGACTCACTTTTGTGTCGTTTTTCACTATGCGCTTGGACATTTGATCTAAAATCTTTATCTCTTTGTCTGTATTGTAAGTAGTACCCTGAATATTATGTTGACTTTCCCTTTAGAAAACTAATTTCCATTAAGAAAGAAATAGAGAGTCCGGGTAGATCAAAGGTTGATAAACATTTGAATTACCCTTGTGTTTTGAGAAAACAGAAACGTATGAAGAGACGAGGATGAAACGAAATTTTTTTACAAAAAAAACGAGTAGAAGTGTTGTTGTTGTTTTTCGAAATTAAAGTATTTCTGAAACCCCTTAAAAAATTTCCATTTTTTAAAGTAATTTCACTTATTAGTCATCCGAGACTTTCATTTAAGTTTGAGGCACTTAATCTAATTATTTTTTGCGTAGTTGTGTAGTTGAAAAACGTAAGACAAACCCTACATCTTTTGTCATTTCTTGTTGTGCAAAAACAGAATCTTTTTGTAAAACCCTTTATGACCGAATCTTAGTCAATTTCATTATTGTCTGTGGTTTGTGTCTAGGTTTTATGAATAATCTCTTGTACTTCTTCTTATGTATTATTTTTATTTTATTGTCAACACTGCACGTCAAAGTCGAGACTGTAGACGTCTCAAATCTTCGACAGTTAGGGCAAGAATGTCGTTCTGTTACGAGTTTCTTGACTTTTAGTTATTGTAAAGAATCCATGTAGTCTCTTGATTCCAACGTCCCGTTTAACCGTGGGACTGTAGACCTTTCGGTACGGTTAGGTCTTTCAGTCTCCGTTGTAAAATAAATGAACCTCTTCTTTGTCGTCGTCGGTATTTGTCCATTTTTTTTTTTTTTTTTTTTTTCGGGTTGTTGTTATTGTAAAGTCACCATTAAGACTACTTGACACCCTCCCGACTCACATATGATCACACTCTTACTTTCTAAAGACTCCCCAGTACAAGAGTCCCCATTTGAACTCATTTTAAAAGTACTCAAAATGGAGGATCTAGGGGGTGACTTACTTACCAGACTTCTATTCTTAAGTTCTTTCTATAGAAGTACAAAGACCGTCACTCTCCCCTTCTCACTAATAACATTTCATATAGAATCTTGTTTCTAGACTAGAGGTTCCTTTTTCTAAAGTAGTCTCGGAATAGGTTGTCGTTCCTGGAAGTAGAGTAAGGTCGAGGGAGACCGTAAGTACAGAGTGGAATTCACATACGTTCTCCCTTCGATACGGGGACCCTCCCAGTCTCGGGGTCCCGTGGACAAGTGATTTTCTACCTCTAAATAGGTATTATATCTTACGAAGGGAACGGGTGTGAATGAATCCCTTCGTGTTTGTATTCTTTCCTCTGTTTTTGTGATCTAATTAAAGTTCAGAGTCACAGGTATGGATCTCGTTTGTGATTTATATCGATTGAAGATCAGTCTAATTGTAATCCATTACATCATAGGATGTATTGACCGAACGTTAATTTTCACTTTTCCGTACGGTTGTCCGTTCATTTTTATGGAAGATTTCTGCGTCTACATGTGGGTACCGACTAAGTACAGTTACATACCGTTTTTGGTGATGTTATAACATTTCATTAATCGGAGGTTAATTGTATTTATTTAAAAAATTTTCTACGTTTAGTTCGTAATTTTAGTCTAAGTCTATATTGTGTCTACAACCCTTAAATCTTACCGACGTTAATCATAGAATGTTTAATGTGACCCTTTTTAATTTACTGTACTGTGTATTCGTTTCTCTGTTTGTCTTTCAGGTTCTTAATTTTATTTTACGATCTTAATTTTTTTTTTTATTAAGTGACTCAAGTAGTTCAGTGAAGTCAGCACAGGCTGAGACGCTGGGGTCTCTTCCGTCGGGTGGTCCGAGGGGACGGGGACCCTAAGAGGTCCGTTCTAGTGACCTCACCCAACGGTAAAGGGAGAGGTCACGTACTTTCACTTTTCACTTTCACTTCAGTGGATCAGCACAGACTGAGAAGCACTGGGGTACCTGACGTCGGATGGTCCGAGGAGACAGGGACCCTAAAAGGTCCGTTCTCATGACCTCACCCCACGGTGACGGAAGAGGCTAGTCATCTGACCTGTATCGATTTGTTTCTTGGAACCTAAACGTCTACTTAGTCGTTTTTACAGAGTTTGACTTTACGTTTGTCTTTTTTTTTTCTTTCTTTGTGTGTTTGGTGGGTCTTTTCTTGTGAGTTCTTTATACCCTGTGAAAAATTTCCATATTACATTTACTTTGACCTTATTGTCTTCTTAGTTTCCTACTTCGTCTTCTTTATATACTCCACTCTCACTGGTTCTGAAGGGTTTTAATTACTGTCTCTATCATTTACTATTTAAATCTTTCGAGTCTCTTATTATTATAGTCCGTTCTAAAAAAAAAATTTGATGTAAGTCCATACAGTATAAGTTTGACGTCTTTTTGTTTATCTTTCAGTACTTTCTTCTGTCACCTCCTTTATTTTGTAGAATGAATAACTTCTTTTTATTATTCTAAATGTTATCAAAAGAGTAGTCTTAGGTACGTTCGCTCTCATTTAACTTTATAACTTTCAGCACTTTTTTATTATTATTGGTGATTGAAACTTATGATACAGATGACTTTAATAAGAAATTTTTACTTCCACTATATTCCTGAAAGAGTCTAATTGTTTGTTCTCTCTTGTTTAAGTACTTGTCGTCTGGACTGGACGTTTTTACTAAAAATTTTCAGGGACTCCTCTTTTTACTATATCTAGTCTTTAAGTCGTGGACGAACTCTCCTCGGACTCTTCAGTTCTGTGGAGGACCCACCCTAGGACATTCCGTCCCCAAGGGTTTAGGGCCCGGTGTCTGAACTGACCAGTCACCAGATCATCCATCCTTGGTCCGGAGTCGTCCTCCACTCACCACCCGTTTCCTCGGTTCGAAGTAGACATAAACATCGGTGAGGGATAACGATCATAATGGTGGACTCGAGGCGGAGGACAGTCTAGTCGTCACCACATTATTTACATTACGCGAACTTAGTAGGACTTCGGTAGGAGGTCGGGACCAGACACCTTTTTGATAGAAGGTGGTTAGGGATCACGGTTTTTACAACCCCTGACGACGAGAATTGCTTTTTCCTGTAGTGTATGTCTGATTCCTTTGGACTTATTTCACTTTTCACACCCGGAGTCAGTTGTCTCAGTCTGTGCTGACTTCACTTAATCGTCGTCGTCGTCAGTTCCTATTAGATAATTATAGACAAATGACTGATATGGTATACATCGTATGATTACGTTATATAAGTATTTTTTCTTTTTCCACACCCTATGTACCTTTTAGAGATGATAAGAATAGTAAAAATACATTTGGTTTTTTTACAAGATTTTATTTTCAAAATGAATTTACTTACTTGTTATTATCGTGAAACCGTATATCATCTGTTTTACAACGGTTTTTATATATTTGTCTTTTATAATTTTCGTCGTGTTCTTTACTATGTGATGTAAATTTTTTTTTTACACTTGATGTTTAAAAAGTAGTCTTTGGTCCACTCAGACTTCTGAGTCTCCCCACTGATTTTTATAATTTTGTCTTTATGTGTGTGTTTGTGTACATAGTATGTAAGTGGGTGTGTTTTGACGGTTCGATTTTATGATATCTTCAAATTTTATTTAAAATTTTAACTTCTTGTCAAAGGTTGAGACCGATTGTACCTTATTAAGGAGACGAGATTCAGAAGATGACTAATGTTCATTTTAGGATCTTTCTTCCTTTCTCGATAGACAAGTCTGAGACTTTTTGTGTGTCATTGTCATCTAACTTTCCCTTTACTTTTAGGTTTATTACCGACTATACCACTATAATAGAGAGTACAACTACTAGAGAAAGTATGTAAGTCGAAATCTGAGATACTACCGAGGATAGAGTCTTGGTACTTGTGTCTCATCATACTTTCTGTTTAGGAGAGAAAGAACTGAAAGAAAGAGATTTAACAGGTCCTTCCCTCTAACACCCTCATTGAGAAAAAAAAAAAAATTAGGAGGACGGGGACTCGTTGAATGTCGTTACTGCAAACCGAGACTCTAGTCGTCTTTGGTTCTTTCTTTCTTTCTTTCACTGTAACGAGTCAACACAGGTTGAGAAACACTGGGGTACCTGGCATCTGATGGTCCGAGGAGGTAGGTACCCTAAAAGTCCGTTCTTATGACCTCACCCAAACGGTAAAGGAAGAGGTCCTCTAGAAGGGTTAGGTCCCTAACTTGGTTCTAGAGGGTATAACATCTGTCTACGAACTGACATACTCGGTGGTCCCTTCGAGTAATTCTTTAGTTTTTCCATAAATTTTAATACTGTCTTTTTAGAAATATACATCAGACTCCTTGACCCTTAACCTACAAGTGTACAGAATTGCAAAAACACCCCTTGAGGACAATAGAAGATAGAAAAAGAACTAGGGTTTCGTCTTGGTAAATTTCCTTTACCCACGATCGTGTCCCTCCAATTTTGTGGTGGAAAAATGGATCTCCTGGTACTTTTTCCTCAGTATCCTTGGTGTCCTCCACTCCTTTAGACTCTTCTCTACCCTCTACCTGTCGTTCTCGAGGATTTAAACACATGTTTAAGAATCCGAACGGGGACTCGGAGTGTACACACCTTGACTTAATCGGTAACCCCCGGAGTGGGGTTTGTCCGATAGAGAGACGACTTCTTTTCTTTTTGTTTGTTTTTTTAATATTATTATCTAATATTAGGTATATAATTTTATTTGTAATAAAATGTTTGCTCATTTATTTATTTACCCCTTTTCCCTTTCACAAGGAAGAGAGATCGACTTAGAGTCGATTATTTATGCCTTCTTTACTACAATCGCCGTGTTTCCCTATATGGGAACTGTTCCTTGTTCTATAAATGGACAAATTTATTAGAATTTTATATTGAGGTGTACAATGAAGAGATTTTCCATAACATCATCAAACTTTCTTTTCACAATTAGTCAGTCAACACAAGTTGAGAAACGCTTGGGTACCTGACATCGGGTGGTTCCAGGAGACAGGGACCTCAAGAGGTGACTCCACCCATCGGTAAGTGAAGAGGTCCCCTGGAAGGGTTGGGTCCAGAGAACGTAACGTCCATCTAAGAAACGGTAGACTTGGTGGTCCCTTTGGAGGAGCAAATATCCTTCTTTTTACCGTCTGTAATAGAGTAGACTGGTTTCAATTATAATAGTGAAGAACTAAGTTACAAAAGTAAAAAAGTCAAATTTTTAATCAGGTCAGGTTAAATTTTAGAGTTAAAGTTTAATTTCAGAGTTCGGATCTAAACGATGTTATTCCTCGGTGAGTGTTACCTCTTGATCCGTTGACTCCATTGAGAACAGAGAAAGATGAAGAGAAAGAGGTGAACTTAGATGAGATGACTACCGCTGTCCGGCACTTCCCTACAAACGAGTGTCTGACGAACTCGTTAACACCACTCAAGAAAAAGAGTAAAGAAAAGAAAAAAAAAGAAAAAAAAGTGAAAAAAATAAAAAAACCTCCGATTAATGTCATAACATAACCAAAACGGTATGTAACTAGTAAAATAACCGTATATCAACGACTATCATCAGAAAATACTAGGAAACATAAAGACACAACAGACAACACTAGAGAGATAAAAGTAAAGATTAAAACAACTAAACTAAAAAGAGGGAAACAAAGAACTACTCAGACCGATTACCAAACAGTTAAAATAAATTGAAGAGTTTTTTGGTCGAAAACCGAAACAACTTAAAACGATACCAGAGAAAACAAAGAAAACGTAAATTAAGACGGAATTAAAAATTCTAAAGAAAGGAAGATGATTGGGACCCCAAGAAGTAAAAAAGGAAAAGATCAACGAAATCCACATCTCAATCCAATAAATAAACTGAAAAAAGAACAAAGAACTCCATTCGGACATAACCATAAGGGGAATCGTGACGAAAATGTCTCAGGGTATCCAAAACCCAACAACCGAAAAGTAAAAGTAAGGAAAGATAAAATAAAAATAAAATAAAATAAAATAAAGATAAAATAAAGATAAAATTAAAGAAAAAACTAAATAAGACACTAAACAACCAATAAGTCATCGCACAACAAGTCGGAGGAATACAACCTTAAAAATTATCAAAAATAAGACATTAACTGTAGATTAGAATGACGTAACACCAGTCTTTTCTACAAACCTTACTAAAATTAAAAAAATTTAAATGGTTCCGATCTAAATACCGGGTCCTACACTAGATAGGACCTCTTCAAAGGTACACGTGAACTCTTTTTCCGCTTTAAGTAACAAAACCCCACTTTACAGGATATCTATAGTTAATCCAGATTGACCAGATAACATAGTAAATTTCAAACACAAAGGAACAATTAAAAGACAAATCAACTAGATAGGTATCCACACTCACCCCATAATTTCAGAGTATGATAATAACACAATAACAATTAAAGGGGAAAGTATGAACAATCGTAAACAGAATGTATAACACCACGAGGATACAACCCACGTATATATAAATATTAACAATATAGAAGAAGAACCTAACTAGGAAACTAGTGATACATCACAGGAAGAAACAGAGAAAAGTGTCGGAAACAAAATTTCAGATAAAATAACCTATACTCATAACGATGAAAACGAAAGAAAACCAGAGATAAACGCACCTTATAGAAAAAGGTCGGGAAGTGAAAGTCAGACACACAGAGGGGACAAAACTCCACCCAAAGAACATCTGTTGTATATATCCCCAGAACAAAAACATAGGTAAGTCGGTCAGAAACAGAAAACCAACCCCGTCAGTTAGGTAAATGTAAATTCCATTAATAACTATTCAACGGTAAATGAAATAACAAAACCCAAGCTCAAATATGTACGAAAGACACAAAGGACAGATCTATTCTAGGAAATCGTAAACAACCTCTCGACCAAACCACCACGATTTAAGAGAGTCGAAAACGAACAGACATTTCGAAAACTAAAGAGGAAGCATAATCTTAATCTAGGAACGACTGATATCATTAGACCCGACATCCAAAAAAAGAAAGTAATGAAATTCATACAGAACGGTAAGGGAAGTCCGGACTTCTCAAGGATAACTTTCTAGTCGACAATACTCTTAGGGGAACACACAATAAACAACAAAAAGGGAACGACGAAAATTATAAACAAGAAACACAAACTAGAAACAATTAAACTAATTATACACAGAACCTCACAAAGTGGAACCCAAATAGGACAAACCCTGAGAGACCCAAAGAACCTGAATCCACTGATAAAGGAAGGGGTAAAATCCCTTCAAAAGTTAATAATAGAGGAGTTCATAAAAGAGTACCGGAAAGATAGAAGAAGACTCTGAGGATACCAAGCTTACAACCCCACAAATTGTAACAGGGTCTGCAGAGACTCCAACAGGAGTAAATAAAATTAAGAAAAAAGAAAAAGGGAGAGACAAAGTAAATAAAGATGGTAAGATAGAAGAAGGAGTGATTAGGATAGAAGCGGAGACAATAAAATGATAACCAAGAGAGGTCACACGAAAACTAGAGTAAATAACGTAATAAGTAATATATAACTGAGAAAAAATAAAGAAGATCCAGGAACAATTTACAAGGAGAAATGACACCTCCAAGGAGTGACACCCACCCCAACCTACCCACCGAACAGTTCCGAAGGATCAATCCCTTCGAACACAGGGACAAGACCACCCACCTCGACCCAAAGAAGAGAGACCTCACGTTACTTCACAGGTTATCACTCAAAACTCTACAGTCACCCAAACCACACTCAAACCCGTCGGACATATAACTTCGAGTCCCGATACAAGGACAAAACGACCTCTTAAACGTACCATACAGAACGAGACCTTGAACAACCGGGAACCCACAAAGAACCAAAGTCACATCCATACCTCCGTAAACTACTTGAGGATAGTTAATTACAAAGGACCTCAGTCCTCAAGAGACCACAAGAGTCCTAAACCTGAATTCGGAGGATGGAGACCAAAAGTCAGGATAAGAATGTCATCGGAGTTCTGAAGAGGTAGATATGTCGTGACTACTATTTTGTAGATCCAATTACTATATTTTAAAGAGGTGTCACCCTGTGGGTCTCTCCAAGTGTCTCAATGTACCCCTTCTCTTCTCCCTCCTCCCTCTATCTCCACTGATCCTCCTCTTCTCCCCCTTAGTATTCCCCACTCTCGTTCGATCGGTCATTAGTGAAGGGATACACGAGAGGTGTCAGACCTAGGGAATTTCTACAAGTGTCTCAATGTGTCTCTTCACTTCTCCGTCCTTCCTCTGTCTCCACCGGTCCTCCTATTTTCCCCCTTAGTTTTCCTCTCCCTGTCTAGGTCGATCATTAGTCAAGGGATCCACAAGAGATGTTGGATCTTGTGTGTTTCTCTAAGTGTCTCAACCCATCTCTTCTCTTGCCCCTCCCTCCTCTATCTCCGTTGAACCACTTCTTTTTCCTCTCAGGTTTCCTCCTCTCTCGTTAGGTCGGTCATTAGAACGAGGGTTCATTTTTACCCATGACTTCTAACCCAAGAAGTCAAGTCAAGTCAGCGAGTCAGTACAGGCTGAGAAACGCTGTGGTACTTAACGTCGTGCGGTCCGGAGGAACAGGTAGTGGTAGAGGGTCACAAGTGAGTCTTAGTGCAAGTAGTTCAGGCACTACGGTAGGTCGGTAGAGTAGGACCCAGCAGGGGAAGAGGAGGACGGGGGTTAGGGAGGGTCGTAGTCTCAGAAAAGGTTACTCAGTTGAGAAGCATACTCCACCGGCTTCATGGTCTCGAAGTCGAAATCGTAGTAAGGAAGGTTTCTTTAGGGTCCCAACTAGAGGACCCTCTAGGTGGTCTAGGTAGGTTGGTCTTACCTGACCAACCTAGAGGAACGTCAGGTTCCCTGAGAGTTCTCAGAAGAGGTTGTGGTGTCAAGTTTTCGTAGTTAAGAAGCCGCGAGTCGGAAGAAGTGTCAGGTTGAGAGTGTAGGTATGTACTGGTGTCCTTCTTGATATCGGAACTGATCTGTCTGGAATCAGCCGTATCATTACAGAGACGAAAACTTATACGATAGATCCAACCAGTATTGAAAGGAAGGTTCCTCATTTACAGAAAATTAAAGTACCGACGTCAGTGGTAGCCGTAACCAAAACCTCGGTTTTTTTTTTTCAGACTGTGACAAAGATGACAAAGGGGTAGATAAAGGGTACTTCACTAACCCAAGAATTTCCATGTTGTAACTATTATTTATGGTTTTTGCTTTCTAATTTTTGGATCTAATCTCCAATCTAAGAGTTTTTATGTTATAATTTCTTTTTTTTTGTTTCAGTGTTTTTAATATTATATATATATACTTCAAACGAAATTTTTATCCCAGAAAATAAGAAAAACGTTTCATTATCATCCAATATTTTTACTTTTAATTTCCTCGTTATCTCTTGAAATTTTAAAAAAATTAATTTTTTATTATTATCATTCTTATATAGATCCCGAAAGTGACCACAACAACACATGTCACACCCCAGTCAAGTAAAAGTATATCAAGGAACTAGGCTGAATCAGAAGAGTTCCAGATATCCGGGGAAGGATACATCAGTCACGATTGACGTCACAAAATTAGATAACGTGGATAGTGAAGGTTTCACCAACGGAGACAAATAAAATCGAAGAAGACAAACGACCAAAGAAGTCACAGACTAAAGACGGGACTGTGTTTCCCCGCCACCACCTGGGAAAAAATCCGAGTGAACAAGTTAACACGACACCCCTCCCTCGTTGTGACGTTTGTTTATCGTGACCGTAGACACCCCTCACGAGGGCCTCAGAGTCGGTGTGACCGAAACGGGGGCGAGTGTCGCACACACGAAAGGGTTAACTGTGACGAGTCCGAGATCAAACGAGACGGTCCTTGACAGACTCCGGCCGGGACCCAACGTACGTGAAGGGTCCAGATTCAGTGAGTCCAAGTCCATGAGCCCATGAGGAGTTTCCGTGTCTGAGCCAACCCGGACGCAAAACACGGGAATGGGTCAGGCTCGTCGAGTCCACTGGTCCACGAACCGCTCGTGCCAACATGGACCAACCCCGACGCTGAGTGACGGAGGAAGTAGGGACGACGAACCAAAAGACCCACATCTTACCCACGCGGAAGAGTCCACACGGTACACAGAGAGGACGTCTCGACTAGAGACCGACGCTGGGAGGACCGCCTACAGCTGGTAGGTCTTATGGTTCCTCAGAACCCAATCGTTACTTCGAACGAACGTCAAACCATTTACTATGGGGAGACCCAGGCGCTAACGGGGGAAGGCAGAGACCGACGGGGGTGGACGGACAGAGGCCACCCCCTATCGACCAGGTGTCGGTCGATCGAGACGAGTCAGGAAACAAAACACTCGCCCGGATCGACACAGAATCCAATCCCGAAAAGTTCCCTATCGATAGGGTGTCACACCCAACGATAGAGATCAATCAAGGGAGTCTAACGGGAGACCCCTAAGTCCGGGCCAGGAATGGGATTCGTTATGTCGGGTACGGAGGGACAGGTCAGGGGTGAACGATCACCACCTACGTTCGCAGACACGACGAAGAGACGACCCTCAACGGAAATCCGTGTATTAGACACCCCAAATTAATAAATAAATAAAAAGGAGGGTCAATACAACGGAAGACTCCAAGGTTCCGAGCGGTGTCTAAGTGACCACTCTCACAAAGGATCTCAAACCTTTGAAGAAAAAATTCTTCTCTAGGAAGGACCCTCCCTAGAGACAGGGATGGAGAAAACAGAGAGAAAAACAGAAAATATAAAAAAGGATGGAGGAAATCTTATGTTACCCTACGGAAAGAACCACGGACTACAGGAGACGGTCTTGAATCTTCAATAAAACACCTTAAACGATTCACAAGTTTACGAGAAAACTACTTAAACACCCCCTCTTTCACTAGAGGGACAGCATAAGGAGACGGTACAATCTTAGTGGGGGAGGAGTAAAGAATAATAAGGAGTGCCTTATGAACAGACCACCATAGGAGACTATCAGGTCAAAGTTCACAATTGTTACTCAATCGTCGGCCTGAACTATGCACCGTATAATCCGACCAAAGTTTAAGTTTCAACTATCGTGGTGCAAACGGAAAGACTTTTACCTCACCCTGTGAGAAGTACAAGAGGTTTGTGATAAGACAATATAGGGTCGCGTCCATTCTGGAACTGTTCCAAAGGAACAGGAACCGATCTGAGGAATACTTCTTTCTCTTCCTCTCTCCCTTTCTCCCTCCCTTTTCCTTCGACGGACGGTCGACAGAAAAAAGAAAGGAAGTAAGAACGGAGAGACAAAGGGAGGTCATTTATAAATCTTCCGTATATATTACGTATAATAAAGTTTATTATTAAATTATTATGATAAACTTATAGGTATTATTACAGAGATTCAATGTGAGAATAATTTTGTACATGTTACTGGTTGGATCTATCATATAAGTTTTCGTCTGTAATGAAACGACTGATTCCAGGCAGATCAGCTCCGATACCAAAAAGGACACCAGTACATACCTACACTCTCAACCTGACACTTCTTCCGACTCGCGGTCTCTTAACTACGAAAACTTGACACCACAACCTCTTCTGAGAACTCTCAGGGACCCTGACGTTCCTCTAGGTTGGTCAGGTAAGACTTCCTCTAGTTGGACCCCTAAAGAAACCTCCCTTACTACGACTCCGACTTCGAGGTCATGAAACCGGTGGAGTACGCTTCTCAACTGAGTAACCTTTTCTGAGACTACGACCCTCCCTAACCCCCGTCCTCCTCTTCCCCTGCTGTGTCCTACTCTACCGACCTACCGTAGTGCCTGAGATACCAACACTCAGACTCACTTGAGGCCCTCTACCACTACCTGTCCCTCCGGACCGTACGACGCTAAGTACCCCAGCGCTTCTTAGCCTGTACCGACTCACTGACTTGACTTGCCTTGACTTGTTACGTGAGTCATAACAATTACATCACGTTAGTAACGTAAATATCAGCAATTCAAGTCTTTATATATGTTTTGTAAACGAATACTACGGTCGACTCATAAAGTTCTACATAAATCCGAGTACCTTTATAGAAGGTATATAGAAAGACGTTACGATTATTTTGACAACAACGAGATCTTCTGATTTAAAGTATGTTGAGACGTCCGACTTAGTACTTTACTCGAGAGTTACTCTTCTATGTCGTAGACTGACACTAATTCCAGAATGATCTGGACTCTTTCCAGGGATCCAAAGTCGTTACATTCTACTACTCCTAAGGTGTCACTTGTTCCTTTCAGACTTTTAGTAGGTCTAAAATGTAGTGTGTCTACTATGGCAATATTAAACTCTACACACACTTCCTGATTATCTTTTTTAAGACAGATCTTTCAACTGGTTACAAGAGTTCAGACTATAACGAAGTTACACTTCAGTTATTTGGTTGTCAAGTCAGGTGACTTGATGTCTTCGGGGAAGTGAGTGTCAGAGGTTAGTTCAACATTTGTTCAGGTGGAGTTAATTAACCCGTAGATACTTGTTTTAGGAAGATAATAGATGAAAAGATAGTTTTGAAGCTCTCTTTATAAAACGTTCCATACTGTTCTTTGTAACCCTTCTATAAAAATTTTTTCGAACCTTTGAATCTAAATACCAAGTATATAGTTACAACCTTTTAATATCGATATAATCTATTATATATTTTTCTTTTTACACTTTTCGTTTTTTTTTATTTCTTTTATAACAACGTCTCTTAAGTCATTCACTATAGTTAACGATACAACTCCTCTTCTATAATTCCTTGTATAGTACAAGTCCCTTGTCACTATAACAGTTCTGTCAATGACTTCCATCGACCTGAAGGATCCAAGCAACGAGTGTCTCCGGAGTTCAAGTCATACGTATTTTAATTTAAGTCATAGAGATTGTAGACCGAAAGGAAAGTTTTGTGTGTGTGTGTGTGTGTGTGTGCGTGTGATTTTCCCTTTATGTGGCACACCAAGTAAGAGAATTATAAAATTAGTACCACGTTGAGGGTATTAGGTAAAAGGGTCCGGTCCTCGGACTTCTAAGAGAATCTAAAAACAGGGAGACAATTAGAGACTTGAATTAGTTCTATGTGACTGAGGGGAGAGGTAGGAAACCGTGACTACCAAGAAACGAAGTCTAAGATTCAGGACCAGGTCTAACACTAAGATTATGACGTTGTCCGGAGGAAGAGGGAGAAAGAGAGGTAGAGGTAGAGAGGGAGGTAACATCAGGGTAGTTATTTAAACAGTTTGAAAACGTCTTATTAGGAAAATTTTATAGTTTACCTACTACAGTAAAGGAGAAATTATCGAAAATAAAGACAATCCTATTTTACTTTTGAATAGTTCCGTACATTGTGGGGAAACTTTACTCGGGAAAGAAAGAGATTTGTGTTTTATACGGAGTCGAAAATCGGTACGATTAAATTATTTCAAAGAGTTCACATAGTATCAGAACTTATGAAGGTATTGAAAAGAGTTGGACCTTAGTGGAATGAGGGAAAAGTGGATCAGTAGATGAACTTATCTTCCTTTTTCTACAAAGTACTATGGTAGAGAACTGATTTCTTCATAAGCAAATCGTGGAACATTTTATCATTAGTTTAACCAATATTTACAATTAAAGGTTACGGGCATAATGTATATCTTATTTTTCTGATGATTCTGTACCACGAACACAGGTAAACCTTCTTTACAACTTTGTCGATTTCTTTATCACATATATATTCCTCTTTCTTACAGAAAATAATAACCACGAAAAACATGGTTAAAAATACTTCGAATTGAAGATTTAGAGAATTTTCGGTGGAAAGGAAGTTGTTCAGACACAGTTGTAGGAGAGTTCACTGGTGGGTTTGAATAGAGTACAGGGAAATTACGTAATAGTTGTGACAACCGTCTGACTACAAAGATTTTATATCTAACCTAAGATATTGAAAGGTCGAATTTTCGAAAGTCACCGTGGTACAGCAGATACCCTATTTTAAGTTTGAACCACTGTGACGGAAGTACCGGACAATTTTAGACTGAGATGGAAAGTACAAAATAGAGGACGTTTAGAATAAGTCAAGATCGTTGTTTAGAATAGTAAGAAACTTTGATGGGACCGAAGATTGTAGAGAACGAATAAGTACGATAAGAAAAAAGAATTGATGGTAAGGGTAAACCTTTTAGTTATGATTGTTTGATGTAAAAGGAGAGTTCAAAAGAAACTGAAAGGAGAGGGACTACAGTAATGAAAATTTGCATTTATACCTGATTTATAAGCACGTTATCGTGACAATATGACATAAAATTAAAATCTTGTTTATGTAAGAAGAGATAATGTGACCTCTAACGAGTTTATGTGTCTGATACAAATAAGTAGAAACACGAAGGATCCCGATTTACGTGTTATCAAATATTCTCTAATTATGTACAAATCATTTACTTAAGTAAGAAACTTAATAAGTTTTTCTCACTTAATGTGTGTATAAGTATATGTGTATAAGAAAGTGTTTATAAACGAAAAATATGACTTTACGTAAAAAGTAGGTATAATGTGTGTGTGTTTATACATAATATGTATGTTTACTCACGTAACATACATACACGGATCGAGTTTGTTCTTGCGAGTGTATAAGTGGTAGTCCTTTACCCATGAAACCAAAATTTTACAATAGACCGTACGGTACCACAGTCACACTATCAGATGTTTGGGAACCTTCTACAGTCATGACTGTTTCCGCAACCCCCATCCTTTTTATTTGCGTATAGGTCTTACCTTCAGTCACAGTTGTTCCCACTTGATAACAGAGGTTTGCCAAACCTGTTAAACCATATTAGTTAGATCCTGGCTGACCGACCACCCAGGGTAACCAACTGAAACGAGATGACCCACAAGGTACAAGGAGAGTCTATTACCGTCCAACTGGTAAGTCGTCTCTGTCATCGATCTAGACTGTGTGCCTCTCTCTTTGGGACGACGACCTGATAAGAGAAGTACCCGAGTAACGAGCTCTTTACTCCACCAATTCTAGTTTAAGACTGACCAAAGGAATTCTCCTTAGAAGAATAACGAGGACAAAAATACCCGGAGAAGATCCAACTTACGAGTAATCGTCCATCATTACCCTGTTTGTCTAAAGAGTACGAAAAACAGGTATGGGTAAGAGGTGGGTACACGGAGAAGACTTTTCGAAAGTACCAAAGGTGAAGTACCAAAGGTCGAGGCGGTAAACACTTACGAGTTCATAGAAAATACATTTTCGTCTCGTATCGGTTAATGTATGACGAGTGTCGA
Organism: Capra ibex; assembly: GCA_006410555.1. Lineage (NCBI taxonomy): Eukaryota > Metazoa > Chordata > Mammalia > Artiodactyla > Bovidae > Capra > Capra ibex. Next base: position 23,656,418 of record SJYO01052474.1, read on the forward strand.
TAAGTGTCACCGTCTTAAAGAAGGATTACAACACCGATCCCGGTAGCAACCCAAACACCATACCATCTTCAAGTCAGACGAAACGTCGTTGTGTAGCTCCCTCAGAGGAGTGATTCCTTTAGGGGTACTTCGGTGTCCATACTTGATTCCCTCTTCGTGATGAAGATCTTTCGTTCATTTTGTTAAATGTGAATTACATTTAATGACAACTGAGACTGGGACGATTTCGGGTTTAGATTTATGTGGTAACGTTTGTTTACTATGGCGTGTGTCAAATACAGTAACCACCTCTAAACGAGACCCACACCGTAGTTGTCTACAAGACAGTCATTCGTAAGTTAAAGATGACCTAAAACACCGTTTATTCCCAGACTAAAAATCTCTCGTATACCAGGAGACCACGTCTACGGTACCGGAACTGTATGGACGTTGTGGAAATAGATTGGAACGATGCAGACTGTGGTGACTTACATTCACAGTACATCGGGTTCGTCATCCACTCAGCCGAGACGGGATCTTATCATCCAGGTTCACTGCGTCTTGGGTGATCCAGGACACTGAGACACAATCACCATCCTACACCATCCTTATTATTGCACAAGAAATAAGGTCTTTCAGTTAAGAGAAACTCCACCGTCCGGACCTTAAAAGGTCCTCATACAAATGGTGAAGACCCTACGAACATTGAATCGTCCCGTAGATCCTTTGAACTTATGGTCTATGTTAATCGTACTATGTGAATTAGACCACTTCGTGACACTACGAGGGATTTTAGTACTCTACGGGTTCCGGAGTCTTCTCGTCTTACATCATCGTCGTTCTCTTAATGATATCGGGACCATGTTTTGACACTTACTTATAACTAGGGGAAGGGAGTTGTTTTACACAATGAAACTATGAGATAACTATCTCTGACTTCTTTTACGTAGAAGGTGTAGTTATCACTATAGGTTCATGGTCATTAACACAAGAAAAAATCTTTATGTAGGTCGCTTTGTCAAATTTTACACCGTAGTAATGAAACCAAACATCATTAGGTGGTAGTGAATAGTATGATTACCAAATAGACTGAAAGTCACCCCAGTGTCTCCACTTGTCTACCTTCTACGACCACGTAAAGAAACAAGAAAAGGAAGATGTTCTTGAAAGGGAGTTGTCCAGTTCTTACTTGGTCTCAGATTTATAGTCAGGATTGATCGGGATCCTATCCTCAAACCCTTCCCTAACATGTGTGACGATATAAATTTTACCTATTGGTTGTTCCTGGTTGACGTATCGTCTCCCTTGAGACCGGTTACAATACGCCGTCGGACCTACAATCCTCTCAAACTCCTCTCACCTATGTACATATATATATACCGACTCAGGGAAGAGATAAGTGACCTTTAATAGTGTTGTGACAATTAGTCGATATAGGGTTATGTTTATTTTTCAATTTTTTATTTATTTACATAGTTAGGATCACGACGTAAAAACTTCTTATAAAATATTGAAAGTATTTTATGTGAAATAATAAATAAAATGTATTTAGTAAACAAATTGAAAATTTATCGATATGACTTCATATTAAATATGTGTTATTTTAAACGGGTGAAATTCACACGTTATGTTACTGAAAAAAAAAAAAGAAAAAAACCATTTAATTTTCTCTAAAGGTACCTTAATCACAAGAGTAACGGTCCGGGTCGGTTTGTGATTAGATGTGATCGGAGAGATCTAAACGAAAAATATATATTAATTACATTAATAAGTGTACTAAAATGTGGTTCCTAAAAAATGACATCACTTCTAAAAGATTTACATCTGAGTATTAAAATTTGTAGGTATATTCAGAGAGTAAAACAGGTAGTTCATATCTGACTCATAGTCCTGAGACCTCTTTGAAGATCCTACGTCTTCATGATATTTTTCCAGAGTAATATGCTTAGTTTGAATCATTCTCTAGAGTGTTACATCTAGTGTCGAACTGTGGAGTCTTGACCCGAAATCTCTCGAATGGTACACGAACAAACTATTACTCACGATTTGAGTCTTCATGAGTTGACAATAAAAGAAGGGGTAGCTAAAAAATTAGAGTTCCACTGGGTCGGACTACATACGGATGGGGTCAATATGTTCCAAGGGATATATAGGATCGTCCGTTATGATTTCCATTATTTTCAACGTTCAGTAGATAGATTTTGATGGACCTATTACTTTCGAGTAAAGTCCCTCGACTTATCTATTCTATAACTAAGACCACTTTCTGTTACATACGAGTTGAGTACCAGACCATTATCTCCCTTACCTTAATCTCTCCGACCGACAGTGGTGTTTATTGGACTTAGAGGAGTACTTGGTTCTACCAAAGATTTACCTATTTTCAAAGTTGAGTCTCTTTGAATTCTTTTATATCGTGAAAGTTCCTTTCGTCTTACTTACACCTTCCCATAAAGTAATAAATTAATGTTAGGTCTATGGACTACATCGAGAAGTTAATTCTAATTGGGTTTAATGAAAGGTGTAGTGTATGATTTGACTGCTTTGAAAATAAAGACGTAATAAAACAATGTCACCTCAACCCGACAAAATAAAAATCACAGAATACAGGGGTCCGTAATATGATTCTATCCCTGGGCCATAACTTATTACTTACGTTATCTTTTTTGTGAGTTCACATATCTTGAATATAAGTTCACCTTGTCCGTTTTTTTTATTTCGTGTATTTTTCGATTTACATATTAAAGATCATCATTTGTTTTTTTAGGATATCTCCTTTCAATTATCGTATCCCAATTCTCAAAATCCTTTCATCCCTGTGAAAAAACCCCCATTCCTACAGTCCTCCTGAAATACTTCTACTATAAACTCGTCTTTTAATTCACTCCATTTTATGTCGGTATACTTATAGACCCGTACTCTAAAGATTGGAGTCCCCTTCAGGTCTAAAAGGTCCCCTTTAGAAGTCCTCTTTTACATTATTTATGTAAAACACCTCCTCCTTTCCCATTTAGGTCCTTTAGGGTTGTTGTTGTTGTTGTTTTTACTTTTCAGTCTGAACTCCTGTCTCAATACGTCCAGTTAAGTCAGGAATACCCTTTGGAACTATTCTTGTTACCTACAACAAGTTTTATACTGACTTTGTGGTTCGTCTCTAAAAACTCATCTTTTTACTATCAGTAAATTTTTTGCTTTATTAGATCGATAACTGTCCTCAACTCTTTTTTTTACTCTCTGACGAACCATCTCAAAACCTGATAAAGTTTTTCTTTATCGAACCTAATATGAAGTCACTAATGTCAACTTTATTATGTAACATAAATGACTTATTAAGTTTTTATATTTCTTAAAGGAATACATAATATATATTATAAACTCTTTTCTCAGTTTTTACTAATGTTATTAAATTGTACTCGTTGTACGCGACCGTCAGGGTATATGAAGTTTTTCTGATCCGTTACTTTTCTAAGTACCTCTGCTACACCCTTAGTTTTGAAACCTGAACCTATACAATTCAGAGGTTACGTATAATCTATTAGTCTCTTTTATATACACAATCTTTTACCCTATCAGTCTTCTGTCACTCTCTTTCGTATTCAAAGATTTTTATTTACAAACACACAGTAGTCATATCTCTCCTAAAAATCTTTGTGTCCAAGACCTATTTTAGTGGTTTGTCCTCTTTTTTTTTTCATGAACCTTGAAACCCTGTAGTTTCGTAAAATTTCCGTCTTTCTCCTTCTGTTCTTCGTTTTCGTCATACCTAGGGATCTTCACTAGTGATGGTCTTCGATTCTTTGTTTTGACAGAATTCTTACTCTCTCTCTCTATTTTTTACAATTGACGAGACTCTCAAGTTAATTTATTCTTGACTTAAAATTATTTAATTGACGATAGATTCACTCCGTTGTGTCTTCAAATAAAGAGTAGTTTCTTTAATATACATGTAATCGTCTCCCGTCTTTGTCACTCCCAAACGATGTACGTCAGTAAACGTATGGTCTGAGGAAGATCGAGGTCTTTTTATTAACATCTTCAGTCAGAGATGTTGTCAGATAAAAACCGTTCGACCGTTCTTTCCTCGATGTCTATTTATAGGGATGGAGTGGGAGACGGGAAGGATAGTAGAGAACAACGAGGAAGGTAACTAATTTAAGTTGACCTTCTTTTCTCAGTTCCTTCCACGACTACATCAAGTATGCACATTCTTTACACCTTCACGGACTCTTATATGACTACCCCTTTTGTACTTTATAGTTATGTAGTGACGAAATTAACGATCTTTATACATTCTTTACAACTATGTACTGATAAACAAAGGGAAAAATACCTGTAGTACCTATAAGAATGTACGTTGTAACTATATACTTAACTCAGTTGAAAAGTTACACGTGTATATTTTTCAACACTATAGAAATATTGACCTCAATGAAATATAAATGTCTAATTAAGTACTGATTAACTATGAATTCTATGACTCGGAAGTGTACGTTCCTGAAATAAAGTAATAATAATACAGGAGAAAATACCGTACGCTGTTATAAAATATTAAAGGACAAATCTTCACGACGTGTTAGCAAGAATTCTAATGAAAGATATATAGAATATCTGAACAAAACGAAAACTCACCTCATAAAAAGTTTGATAAAGAAGGTCAACCAATAATAACTATATATCATTGTGATACCGAAAGTATATAAAGAGTGTAAACTGTCTTACCACAATAGTCACTCGGGAAAAATGCATAAAATAGAAAAGAAAGTTTTATGAAAAGGGTTTTATTCGGACGGACCGTGATCATTTTACAAAAATAAAATATAAAAGACGATATTAAATTGGACTTGTTCGAAAGAACCAAGGTGAAAGTAAAGCGTACAGATACAGGAGAGATTGAATCTCGACATGTAAATCAAATACATATAAAATACTACAATCACTTCACTCACTTTAAGTGAGTTAGTACAGACCGAGAAACGTTGGAGTAACTGATATGTCAGGTACTTTAAGAGGTCCGGTCTTATGACCTCACCCATCGGTAAGGGAATAGGTCCCCTAGAAGCGTTGGGTCCCTAGTTTAGGTCTGAAGGATATAAGGTCCGTCTAAGAAATGGACGACTCGGTGGTCCCTTCGGGTTCTTATGACCTCACCCTTCGAATAGGGAAGAGGTCACCTAGAAGGACTGGGTCCTTAGTTTGGTCCCAGAGGCAGTGACGTCCGTCCAAGAAATGGTCGATTTGATAGTCCCTTCGGGAAATACTCCAATTCGTGCAAAATTAAATAACAAATGATTCACGAAGAAAACAAACACAGTTACTTATTCACAATTTGAAATTTCACTCCTAAAGTCAGAATCTGTAAAAAAAGAAATGTCAAACTACACCATCTAGAAGGGTACACTCTGACTCAATACATAAATAAGTAAAATATAAGAAAAAGAATCAACAGACGATTTAATAAGAGTACTTTAATGTACATTAAAAGATTAATGGTTACAATATAAAACTTCGAGACGTCGAAATGGACTAGAAACGTAACAATTATATTAGTGGTCGTACTTATAGATTCGAAGAATAATTAAAAATACTTCTTTACATCTTAACCGTTTTATAAGTTTGACAGTGAAAGTAATCACCTATACTAGTATACGTCCATAGTATAGATTAAAAGTAATTTTTATCTTTTATTAGTTTTTACCTATATAGGAATTTACGTGAAAAAGATTTAAAAGGAGTAAAGGAGGAAGTAAACTTGACCATTGAAAATATGTAGGATGAGAAAGAGTGATGAAAGAAAAAGACAAATAAAAAATTTGACGTGAACATAAATACAACGAAGTCACTAATGAGAATCAATTTAATACATACACATAAATATCCATATATTATTTACGCTAATTTAATTATAATATGCAATTTGAGAGTTAGAGACCAAGACCTAAACAGTCTCCGTAGTTATACTTAAGAATAATATACAATAAACCTTCACAATTGTGTATATGTCTATCGATTTCTTTGTTTATATTTACACATATATACGTACCCAAGCCTCTTTCGTTACCGTGTGGTGAGGTCATGAGAATGGACCTTTTAGGGTACCTACCTCCTCGGACCATCCGACGTCAGGTACCCCAGCGCTTCTCAGCCTGTGCTGACTCGCTGAAGTGAAAGTGAAGAGTGAAAGTACGTAACCTCTTCCTTGACCGTTGGGTGAGGTCACAAGAACGGACCTCTTAGGGTCCCTGCCCCCTCGGACTACCCGACGGCAAGTCCCTAGCGTGTCTCAGCCTGTGCTGACTTCGCTGAATCGTCGTCGTCGTCGTCGTCGTCGTCGTCGTCGTCGTCGTCGTCGTACGTACCCAATGATGAATACAAGGGATTAAGAGGGGCGATTCTCCTTACTGTAATAAATATCCGAGATGCCCTGTTGGTTATTGTTTTAGTACCAAAGATATAGGGTAAATGGTCATCTTTCTCGGTCTCAAGTGACCTCTTCGTCAATTAAGGTCTCGAACCCGTCCCTTTTATGTCGTACTCGCACCCCGTACCCTACGGTCTACCTGTGAGGGTCAAATACAAAAGTATGTCGATTTTGTAACTTCTTTTTAACATTAATTAAAAAATTTAATGACATATTGGGTGTCAAAACTCCATAAAATACTTTCAACGTTTTTTCTGCTTTGACCAATTGAAAATGTCTCATGTATTTTCAAAGGTCTTATAATGTTACGTCGACATATTGTTAGTACGATTAGTTGACAGAGTACAAATGATGAGTACACACCGATGCACAAAATAGTTAACTAAGAAACTGAGAGAAGTCAGATCAATATTACCACAAGAATTTCAAAGACCTTTACTCTCAGGAGAAAATCAGGGATGTCGGAGTACGAGTAATACATCGGAGAGATTGGTGAACTGAATTCAAGGTGACACGAATCTTCCCCCGGAAGTCGTTCTGTCAGTACACAACTTGTACGACTAAAGTGTAAATAATACAGTGATTATTAGGAAAAGGTAAAAGTAGTATTACGAGGTTATGGGGCAGACAGAAAAACTTTAACTCCACGATTTTCGAACTTACTAAAAGTTCGGGTTTACATTACAATATTTTTATGATTGTGTTCCGTTGTTACCTCACATTCCTCCCTTTTCCACTCCCATCTCAACCCTTTTCCGGATTCCTTAAACTGTTTTTTCCATTCAATATCCTACGGTACTCTGTCGGATTACTCTATTCGACTATCGTGGACCTAACATAAACATTCTTTGGTTTATTCCGGTAAACATATTTTAATAGTGTGTCTTTACAAAGGGGTTAGTAATATTACAGGAGGAACGAACAGATACAAAGATTTGAAAGTGGTGACTGAGAGTTTAAAAAGAAAAAGAAGGTCTTATTGACCATTACCTCCTGTTATTGTATTCAAAAGTCTTCATACTCCAAATAGTGTGACCGGTCTTAACAGTAATAGTTTTTCAGCTGTTTATTTTTTACGACCTCTCCCACACTTCTTTCCATTTGGGAGGACGTGATGATCACCCTTACATCGAATTCCGTCGGTGACGTCTCTTACCATACCTCCAGGGAATATCTTGATTTTTATCTCAATGGTATACTAAGTCACTAGGGTGAGGACCCTTATGAAGGACTCTTTTGATATTAAGGTTTTTTTTTTTTATGTACGTGGAGTTACAAGTATCCTCGTGATAAATGTAATCGGTTCTGTGTCTTCGTTTGGTTCACATGTGACTGTCTAATTACCTAATTCTTCACTATATACATATGTTACATTATGATAAGTTGGTATTCTTTCTTACTTTATTATGGTAAATCTGATAGTACCTACCTGGGTCTCTAATGGTATGATTCACTTCGTTCAGTTTCTGTTTACAGTACTCTAACGAATATATACCTTAGATTTTGTTAATATGGTTACTTAAATAAATGTTTTATCGTTGTCTGAGTATGTCTAAAGGGAGGACCGAGTCTACCATTTCTTAGGTGAGCGTCACACCCTCTAAACCCAAAATAGGAACCCAACTCTTCTAGTGAACGTCCTCACGGACCGTTGGGTGAGATCATAAGAATGGACCTCTTAGGGTACGTGTCTCCTCGGACCGTCCTATGTCATACACGCCAGGGTTTCTCAGTCCGTGCTGACTCGTTGATCCGTGTTATCTGAGTGTGTCTTTTGTTTGGATACCAATGGTTTCCCTTTTCCCCTCCTCCCCATTTAATTCTCAACCCCTAATTTTATATGCACTATTATACATATGTCTATCTATCTATGTTTGTTCATGAATGACATATCGTGTACCTTTATATGAGTCATAGAATATTATTGGATATTACCTTTTATTAGGTTTTATCTTATGTGTTTGTGTGTGTGTGTGTGTGTGTTCATATTGGGACCCCTTCCTTTACTGTAGGGTGAGGTCATAAGAACGGACCCTTTAGGTACCAATCTCCTCGGACCTTCCTATGTCAGGTACCCCAGTGTTTCTCAACCTTACTGACCCACCGACTCGTGTATGTACATATTTGACATGGTGAAACGACATTGGACTTTGATTATGTTGTAATATTTGGTTCATATAAGGTTATTTTTTGAAAAAACTTTATACTTCAAATTGCACTAAATCTTATTCGTACAAATAATAATTAGTGAAAAACCAGAAAACCGATTTCAGTACAAATCAAGTCAAGTCAACGAGTCAGTACAAGGTGAGAGACACTGGGGTACTTGACGTCGTACGGTCGGAAGGGACAGGTAGTGGTTGAGGGTCTCAGATGAGTTTGAGTACGGGTAACTCAACCACTACGGTAGGTTGGTAGAGTCGGAGACAGCAGTGGAAGAGGAGGACGGAAGTTAGAAAGGGTTGTAGACGCAGAAAAGTTTACTCAGTCGAGAAGCGTAGTCCACCGGTTTTATAACCTCAAAGTCGAAGTCGTAGTCAGGAAGGTTACTTATAAGTCCTGACTAAAGGAAATCCTAACTGACCAACCTAGAGGTCTAGTACATATCTTATAAATGATTTTTACAAATTAATTAAGAATTATAAATAAATGTGTTATTTTATACTAATGTTGTAATAGAAGTCTCTTAAATTGAAAGTAATTCACATCTTTCTACGTGAATCTTCCGATATTAGATAGATAAATTTTTAGTATTTGTGTCTAATTTCACAATTGTTCTATGGCCCCTTCCTAAGTTCTTCTTTTTAGGTGAATTTCAGTCGGAGATTTCCATACTTTTAGAGACAATACCCCATTCACCTTAAATAACGAAGATAATTTTAACTCTGACTCCATCTCTGTCTCTGGTTCTAAACCAAAAGAATTATCTTTCTTTAAGTCATTCTACATAATACGGGAAGACAAACTTTCTTAAATCACCTCCACGATTAGTAATCGCACATTAAGTAAACATTATAGTTCAATTTTTGCTTTTACGGGCCAGAAAAGTCAGTACAGGTTGAGAAACTCTGCGGTGTCTGACATCAGGCCGTCCGAGGAGACAGGTACCCTAAGAGGTCCATTCTTGTGACCTCACCCAACGGTACGGGAGGAGGTCCCCTGGCAGGGTTGGGACCCTAATTTGGGTCTATAGGGTGTAACGTTCACTGAGAAATGACAGACTCGGTGGTCTCTTCCGGTAATAGATTGTCCTTCACTTGAGCGAGTCGGCACAGACTGAGAAACGCTGGGGCACCTGACATCGGGTGGTCCGAGGAGACAGGTACCCTAAGAGGTCCGTTCTTATGACCTCACCCAACGGTAAAGGATCAGCAACCGTTTAGGTTGATCAAAGACTTTGAGACCATAAAATCAAAACCAAGTTCAGATTCCAGTTTTGAATTCCTAAGGTCTTGTACATCTGAGATGTGTCCCTAGTGCAATCCGTCTTAGGGACAGACTCTTTCACCTTACGAAAGTTTAAGTTTAACTAAGTCACCAACGTCGTTGATCACAAATGTTATTAAATTAACTAAAAAAAGTAAACAAACATCCAGTTACATCATACAATTCTCGGATAGACTGGATATACACTAAAGACGTGTTGACAAGGTTTCCACCTTTACAGAAGGAACCCTTTAAGTCGTTTTGACCAATTGTTAATTTATTAAGTAGGTCCTTTATAGATGTATTAGGAGGACTTGTATTCTTGACAATGTTTTATCTTTGTTGGGTTTCTTAAGGCATTTATTTTTCTTATCTTTTTACTCCGTCAGACGTTGAAGTGTATCAGTAACCATAAAACACGACAGTTCTTAGATTTCCATAAATTACTTATTTATACAGTTGATAAACTGAACGAAAACGTAGATTTAACGTTATACTTATTTGTTCGTGAAAAACAAGATATCTCCGTTTTATACTTAAGTCTTTTTCTCTAATATCTAATTTTATGATCTTTCTTTGTATTGGAAATTTATTGAATTAAAAATTCAAAATTATTTTTATTATAATAAAAATTAAATATATTTTAAATATTTTTATTAACATAATTATTACTGACTTTCTCTGTGTCGTGTTTTTAAAATACACACACACAAGACAGCACAGACTAAGAAACACTGGGACATCTAACATCGGGAGTTCCGAGGTTATATAATAATTTCTTTAATTTAAATAAATTAAGAATTTCAATAAATTGTTAATATATATATTAAGAGGATCACTTTCACGTTAGTGAGTCAGCACAGACTGAGAAACGCTGAGGTACCTGACATCGGATGGTCCGAGGAGACAGGTACTCTAAAAGGTCCGTTCTTATGACCTCACCCGACGGTAAAGGAAGAGTCCTCCAGTAAGGTTGGGTCCCTAACTTGGGACCAAAGGACGTAACATCCGTCTGCGAAATGACAGACTCGGTGGTCCCTTCGGTCTAAGTCTCCTTTAAAATCCCGTAAAATCTACAGATATCCGACAAATATTAGAATTACGATGACTAAAATGAGACTTTAACTATACATAAGTCACGGTATAAATGTACATTCCTATAGATTTGAAAATTTTGTAAGAGTAAAATAAAAATTTATAAATTTTAATCTTAAAGTTATGCACCAAATGTTCTATGATCCCTTCATCTTTGAACTCAGACCGTGGAATCTCGTCAACCGGTAGGACTGTACACCTGTGCAATAGAAGTTGTTTCCTCCGTTCTTATATGTTACCTCTTTTCTCTTAGAGAAATTGTTTACCACGACCCTTTTGACCAGTTGTTGAACATTTTTTCATTTTGATCCTGTGAAAGATTGTAGTATGTGTTTTTATGAGTTTTACCTAATTTCTAGATTTCCATTCCGGTCTTTGATATTTTGAGGATCTCCTTTTGTATCCGTTTTGTAAGAGACTGTATGTAGTGTCTTCCTAGGGGATACTGAGTGGAGGGTCTTATAACCTTTATTTTCGTTTTTATTTGTTTACCCTGGATTAATTTTAATTTTCGAAAACGTGTCGTTTCCTTTGATATTTGTTCCACTTTTCTGTCGGAAGTCTTACCCTCTTTTATTATCGTTTACTTCGTTGACTGTTTCTTAATTAGATTTTTTATATGTTTGTTGTGGACGTCGAGTTAAGGTATTCTTATTTGCTGGGTTAGTTTTTTACCCGGTTTCTCGATTTATCTGTAAAGAGGTTCCTTCTGTATGTCTACCGATTGTTTGTGTACTTTTCTACGAGTTGAAGTGAGTAATAGTCTATTTACGTTTAGTTTTGGTGTTACTCAATGGTAAAGTGCGGTCAGTCTTACTGACGTTAGGTTTTCAGATGTTCGTTATTTACGACCTCTCCCACACCTCTTTTCCCTTGGGAGAATGTGAGAACCACCCTTACGTTTGATCATGTCGGTGATACTTCTTGTCACACCTCTAAGGAATTTTTTTTGACCTTTATCTTGACGGTATGTTGGGTCGTTAGGGTGACGTCCCGTATATGTGACTTCTTTGGTCTTAACTTTCTCTGTGTACATGGGGTTACAAGTAGCGTCGTGACAAATATTATCGGTCCTGTACCTTCGTTGGATCTACAGGTAGTCGTCTGCTTACCTATTCTTTCGACACCATGTATATGTGTTACCTGATAATTAGTCGGTAATTTTTCTTATGTAAACTTAGTCAAGATTACTCCACCTACTTTGACCCCGGATAGTATGTCTCACTTCATTCGGTCTTTCTTTTTGCGGTTATGTCATATGCCTTAAATCTTTCTACCATTGCTATTGGGACATACACTCTGTCGTTTTCTCTGTGTCTACATATCTTGTCAGAAAACCTGAGACACCCTCTCCCGCTCCCACCCTACCAAACCCTCTTACCGTAACTTTGTACATATAATAGTGTACACTTTGTCTAGCGGTCAGGTCCAAACTACGTACTATGTCCCACGAGTCCTGACCACGTGACCCTACTGGGTCTCCCTACCCTACCCCTCCCTCTACACTGCCCCAAGTCCTACCCCTTGTGCACATGTGGGCACCGTCTAAGTACAGTTACATACCGTTTTGGTTATGTTATAATATTTCATTAATCGGTGGTTTTTTTCAATTATTTATTTAAAAAAATTTTTTCTATGACCTCTCAATAAAAATTTATAGACAACTTCGTTACGTAATTTTTTACTCAATCCAAATGAATGATGAAAGATTAATTTTACCTTATCTGTAACCAAAAAGAGATTCTTTATAAAATTTATGTTAACCTAATGACACTATTATGGGTTTATTTTAAACCGTCAAATATAGTAAAGATCTCACATCGTTTGGTAGGATTTCAGGTTTTTTTAGTAAAAATTATAATTACATACTGACACTCACGAACCACAACAGTGGAGTCAGTACAAACTGAGAAACTCTAAGATACCTGGCATCGGACGGTGCGACAAAACAGGTACCCTAAGAGATCAGTTCTTATGACCTCACCCAACGTCAAAAAGGGAGGTCCCCTAGAAGGGTTGGGCTCCAAGTATGGGTACGGAGAATACAGAGGACGTGGACGTCCACCCAAGAAATGGTGAAAACGGTGAACCCTTCAGTTTATAAATGTCAAATGTCTTTCATATAAAGAGAGTTAAAATATATTTAATTTTTACTATACTTGAAGATCAAACCTAAAGATATTAATGAAAATAGATATTATATTATTTTATATAAAATGAAATTAAGAATTGTTCCACGACAGGACACTAATCAACGACTCAGTGTAGACTGAGATACGTTGGGGTACCTGACATCGGGTGGTCCGAGGAGACAGGTACCCTAAGGGGTCCATTCTTATGACCTACCCTACGGTAAAGGAAGTGGTCCCAGAATTGTACCACCTCAATACGTATAACAAAAATGGTTTAAGTCGTATATTATAACCCGTTGAAAAGGAGTGGTTGTACTAAAACTTGAAAAGACTAATATTATGAGGTAACCCATTTTATATTATGTTCTTTAGACCTAATATCAAAGATGGTTTATGTTTGACAAATAGAAACTTATCCTTTGTATGAAGGAAAATATTGACTTTTTATTTAGAGATTGAAATAGGTAAAATATTGTGTCAAATAAATCTGGTACCACTTTACCTATTTTTTTTATACCCATCTTTTAAGTTTTGACGTACAAATTTTTACCTCATAGAATGAGATTAAAGTATACATCATTATTAATAAAATGAGTGATATTTTCCAATAAAATTGTACTCCTTCGTTCATGTATTTTAAAATGAAGGCACTACCAGATCTAAAAGGACCACCGAGCCTACCATTTCTTAGGTGGATTTTATGTCCTCTGGGTCCAAACTAGGGGTCCAATCTTTCTAAGGGGCCTCATCCTTTGTCGTTGGATAAGGTCATAAGAAAGGACCCTTTAGGGTACCTGTCTCCTCGGAACTTCCGATGTTAGGTGTCCCAGTGTTTCTTAACCTGTACTACCCTGTGTGTGTGTATTTTACCATGACACAGAGAAAATCAGTAGATTTATTAGAAGTGTTCAAAGTCAGTCAAATCAACGAGTCAGTACAGACCGAGAAACACTGGGGTATCTGACGTCGTGTGGTCCGAAGGGACAGGTAGTGGTCGAAGACCTCGAACGTGTTTGAGTACAGGTAGCTCAGTCACTACGGTAGGTTTGTAGAATAGGAGACACTTGGGGAAGAGAAGGACGGAAGTTACAAAGGAACGTAGTCCCAGAGAAGGTTACTCAGTAAAGAAGTGTAGTCCACCGGTTTTATTCCATCGAAGTTGTAGTCTGGAAGGTTCCTTATAAGTCCTGACTAAAGGAAATGCTAACTGACCAAACTAGAGGAACGTCAGGTTCCCCGAGAGTTCTCAGAAGAACTTACGGTGTCAAGTTTTCGTAGTTAAGAAACCACGAGTCGAAAGTGTTCAAATCAAAAATAGTTTTCAATTTTATCTATATGAGGTTTTCATATATCTTCTAGATGAAAAGATTTATTATGTATTTGTTCAATATAACGTCAAGTGTATCTATTAGAAATATATTAGATCCTAAATGATTATTTAGTATACTCTTGTAGTTTTTACACATACATATTAACTTGGAGTAATAAAAACGAACGTGAATTAATACGAATCTAAAATACAAGAGACGTATACTTTATCAGTGACTCCAGTTTTGAGTAATGTTACGAATAATATTCCGATGGTACTTATTTACGTAAACTGATAAAACATACAGAATTTCAAAGTTCAATTTATAAATCGGTATAAATTAGTGATAAAATATTGAGTGTTTCTTAGCTTGTTCTGACTCGTTGATTGTGGTGTGGTTATTAATAACAATAATCCAGATTCAAAGTAGAAATAGGATAATATGTCATTTGCGATAACCTTCAGTGGATTTATAAAAAAATTCATACACCGTATATTTAATTGTCCGTCTAAAAATAACAAGAATATAGTTTTCGTGTTTAAATAGACCCGGGGAAGTGTACCGTAATCACGGTTGAGTTTCCAAACTTTTATAGACGGACGGTGCGAGGGACCAGGTGGAGTGACTGTAAAACAAGGAGATATGTGACTTGTAGTGTGTCGAGAGGATTCCATTATCGTATACCCATCGGGAAACAAACTAAGTTGTTGTGTCTGTAGTCCCAAAGAGAGTCACAAACGACACTATTTTGGAACGACTGTTATCCTGTTTATTCCTTTTCCTTATCGATTCGTTCCAAGTCCCAACACTTTGTGTTATTTGGTTGTGTTTGTTCTTTTCCCATCTTTATTTCATTGTTTGTCGGTTCCTCCTTGATATTTACAAAGTCTATTTGTTTTACGAGACGACTCTAGTCATCATATTTCGGTTCGTCTTATGTCGTTAGTTTAAAGTGAGAGTACAAGCTAGACTTTTGTCTGGGTCTTTTTGTCTTGTCGACGTCTTGAAGATAAAAGAGTAAGGGAAGAATTTTAATAACATAGTTTTCGGTGTAGTTGACGTAAATCGATGAAGAGAAAGTCGAGTAGTGGTAGTCTTCGTGTTAGTAGGGTGTTATAGGATGAACGAGATTACCACTTTAAACAATGGTAAGATTGTGTTGAGAGTCGTCGTAAAATCTGAGGACTGATGAGAGAAGTAGGACAGTTTTACCAGAAGATATAAAAGAAATATATATATATATAAAATGTACATATATATATACATATACCGTACTGTATACACTGTACCGTAAAAAGACCCAAAGGAGGTTGACGGAACTTGCGGGACAGAGAAAGAAGAAACGTCCGAGGGGAGAAGATCAGTTAGGAATTCACAACTCGAGGAGGTTCCAAAAGAAGAGTTGAGAAACGAGATACATATACACGAGGAATCAAACAGGTACCGAAATAAGAAATTGTAAAATGTATAAATGAGAAAACAAATAAATCCATATTTGTACAAACCATATCCTTAAAAGTTTGTATCTATTTTCAAAGTATTTGGAGTAAAAAAAATATTGAGTCCACGTATCACTTGTTGTATGTTACTTAGAACCAAATGAATATTATGGATAATAGATGTACGGGGTTCGACTTAGTAAACTTTTTCCGCATATAGTAAAGGGGGAATTTATTGGATAGCGAAAAATTTCGTGTCGGTATTTTGTTAATTAAGTCAAGTCAGCGAGTCAGGACAGGCTGAGAAACACTGGGGTACCTAACGTCGTGCGGTCGCGACAAAAACAAACACGTCATTAACAGGTAGTGGTTTGTTAATGAATAACATAAGTCATTTACAATATTAGAACGATTATTGGGGTAAAGACATTCACAGAAAAAATGTAAACGAAACAAATTTAACCCTAGGATTATTTAGAGATCCCACTTTAAAAGTATTGAATTTTAAAAAAAAATGAGATATTGTCAAAAAGAGGAAATAAAGGGGTTGAGTGAAGAACTCCTTTGGTCAGGAAGTAGGTCATCTTAAGGGTTGTAGGAGACAAATTAAGGTGGGGATTTTTACAGTGGCACGAGAATTAGAGTTTCGAAAGATATTTTAATTAATCTGGATCTTTATACACTTTAAGTGTAATTTAAAAATGTGTCCCTGTAAAGTGTCCACCGTAGTAAATAAAAGTCGACGATACGTAAAGTTTAGTGTTGTGCAGGCAGAGACATTCTTCAATTTTAACTAGTAGGACAATCCTAGAATACGTAGGTAATATTGTAAAGAGATAGTTGGAAAGTGGATTACTAAAATCGTCGGTGACTTTTTGTAAATAAAAGTAAAGAAGTGTAATAGATGTACAAAATTTTACGGTGGATATCCGACCACTGACTGAAGTATGAATATCGGGATTGGAAGTAAATATCAGTTGACAGATGTGTGATAAGGACGTACTTCTAGATCATGAATATAGGTTCAAGTGAAACGTTTTGTCTTTATTATCAGAAACTAAAATTGGATATTGGTTCAGAATGAAGTCATTTACCTTTATAGTCCGTCACCCGAAGAAAAGGGTATTTAGATCCTTATAAGGAACAAAGAAAGAGAGTAAAATATAATATTAGATAATAATATAGGATAACCGAGATGAAAAGTTTATATAGGACTTGTATTGACTTAATATAAAATGTAGGACGATGTTAGGAATCCGTAAAACGATATTTGAGTGGGGATTGAATTATCGTAAGACTAGTAGTCGGTACAATGGTTCAAAAAGAGGATGGATTATCGGTTACGTCAAGAAAGTTTTTATCTAGGGTGATAAAGGGATATTTTTATTATACTTTGAAAATTTTAAAGTTAGTCGTATGTTAGGTTTGAGTGATTATACCAGTTATAATAAGATGACTTAGTCCACCGATCAAGAGGTTGGAGAGTCATGTGCGGTGGATGTCGACAGGAATAGGACGAATGGTTTGTGTCTGGTACAAGGGTAGGTTATGAAAACATGAACGACCAGAGATATAAATCTTGTTAGAAGGGTCATATGAGTTTACTGAAAGAGTGTAGAAAAGTCATATTCAAGGTATCTAATAAGGTTTGGAGTGTCGATTTCGTCGTCAAGGTGGGTGGGGATCAGTTAAAAATATTGGTATCATGAAAACGTATCGTTATGAGTAATAGACCTCCAAAATATTTGACTAATTAAACAAAAGAGGTTTATTTTGTGTACGAGGTGTACCAATTTCTTCAGATAAGAAAAAGTAAGGATTTGGATCTTGTCACGGTTTTTGTATTAAACATCATTCTTGAATTAATGACAACTCACTGACTAAACGTTGTCTTTTCAAGTAAGTTTATTAAACGTTTTTTACAAGAAGGATACTTGATTTTTCATGTTTTGTGCTATTCGAAATAATTTTAATTCGATTCTTGATGAGTTTAATTTGGGTCTCCATAATTTCTTCCTACAAAGTCGTAATCTATACTATTCCAAACTTTTTCTTTTTTTAGTGTTTTTATTGTTATCAGAAACACGAAGTTTTGTCCTAATGAATTTTTGGTATCCTAATTCCTTTCTGAAATTTATTTGACTTTTGAAAGGATTCTATAAAAATATTTATTCATCAGAAACTCAGAATAAACCGTTTAGTTTATACCATAATTTATATAGAATGAAATAATACTTTATAAAAAGTTTCGTTAATACAGGGTTTATATGTTTACTTTGGATAAAATAATATCTCAAATTATTTGTGTTCCGTTTTCAATGTCAATATTGGATATCAAATAACATACATTCCAGTCTATTCACGAAAATTAAA
The DNA here is from genome assembly GCA_006410555.1 of Capra ibex. Classification (NCBI taxonomy): domain Eukaryota; kingdom Metazoa; phylum Chordata; class Mammalia; order Artiodactyla; family Bovidae; genus Capra; species Capra ibex. The sequence continues at coordinate 23,674,590 of SJYO01052474.1, forward strand.
AAGTTACGAATTATATTTCAAGGTTATGTTCGAATGATAACGATTAACGATGCCATAAATTAAGTAAAATAAAAAGGGGAAAGAGTATGGTTAATGGACTTTTATTATTTTTGATGAACGTGTATAAAATATAAAACTTAAATTTACTTTAATTCAGATGGAATTTCTGTAAAAAGTCTAAATTAATTTATCGATTTTACCAGTCTTTCGTACGATTCGTGTATCTTACACAAGTAATTTATACAAGGGAAGTAAGAACTTATTTATGTGGAGTCAACCCCTACACTTTCCTTCTTCGGATGACTTAAATAGAACCACTGTGACAATGATCCGAAGTAGGTTATGAAACCCAAATTGACACATAGTGTATTTCTCGAAGACACATAAAAAAGGAGTTTCTAGTTGAGGGAAATATACGTGAAGGTGGTGACCTAAGTGTCGTCTGTTTTGTACTGGAACTTTTGCAATGTGTATGAATTAAATGACGAATATTCAACAACTTGTGACAAAGTGAAACCTCCTTTTCAGAACAATGGAATTGCATAAAGTAATAAATGTTTTACTTCTAATAGTAGTAGTGAAATAGAGTATTAATATACTGTTCATACAATCCGTCAAGTATTCTTTGGTGTCTACGTTATACACTTACTAACATAGTATATCAAGGATACTACAATAGCTAATCATAATAATTGTCTATTAAATGATCTCCTTTAGACATTATGGCCTCCGGTAGAGAAGTACCGGTATGCCGAATTAAAAAGGAATAGATTAAAGACAGATGAGGATTCCTTTCCAAACAATAGGGTTACTTTATGGATCGATCAGACCAAACGTACTATAATGATGGGTCGTGTAGTTATATCAAATCTGTTCCATATGATACGTTATTAAAAAAATTTAGTAAAATTTAATCATTGGTTTATAATCTCGTGAATCAAGATACTAACAACTTATATTATATGGTGGTCGGAGACCTTACACGAAGACTTTTTAATTAACGAAGGTCCCGACCGACGGTCAAAGGTATCATTGGTCTTGTATATGACTTTCCATTTTATAAATTAAAAAATACTATTACAAAAAGTGTCAAAGAAAAGATCTTACCAAGAAGTCAATTATTACGGGTAGTTCGTTGAAGTCGACTTTATTTGTAAATAGATGATTGAGTATCGAACTGACCGTATAGGTTTCGTAGGAACACTGTGTTTCGTATAAAGAAAAGTCTAATTGACTCTGATTATTGGTTCGATAACTAGTCTTACGGAGGACCGACTAAGTACTCCAACCAATGTAAATTTGTCGATAACAATTGATTATACTGTCGGTTTTGGTTTTCTTATCTAATTTCATCGTACATTGACTACGACCCTCCCTAACCCCCGTCCTCCTCTTCCCTTCCTGTCTCCTACTCTACCGATCTACCGTAGCGGCTGAGCTACTTGTACTCAGACTTATTTGAGGCCCTCACCACTACCTGTCCCTCCGGACCGCACGACACTAAGTACCCCAACGTTTCTCAGCCTGTCCTGACTCGCTGACTTGACTTGACTTGACTACAAATAAATAAACGGATTTCAAAGTATAGGATGTCAAACAAATCATAACCTCCAATCTATTGACATCCATAGAACCATTATAAAGATCTTTTTAAAGTGACTCAATATTAATTAACCTAGATCTTGTTATAAGGTTCAGTTTATCAAAAAATTGACAACAATTATATACGTCTTCTTTCAGACCGTAAATTTTGTATTGTATTACCGGATTTAAGATTTTATACATTCGGAGGTTCCTTTCCATGAAAGAACACTTAAAACGTGTTTTTGTCGAACATGATTTTAAGTTTTGTGAAAAAAGGGGGTGTTCGTATGTAATCAGTAAAAGACACAAAACGATGGTTTCATCTTATTAAAATCTGTAAGGACTGTAATTCCTCTTCTGAATGTCCAGAAGGGTAAGGGGAGTGAGGGTCCAGAAAAATGAGTTACTCTTTTGTATATCAATTTTTGTAAGTCTTCAGAGACCTAGGGAATCGTCTTAGGTCTTCACAGTCCGTACTTCGGTAATGAGTTTTTTGTGGTTGTCCCTAGAGTTTGAGTGACCGAAGGTTTAGAGTGGGCTAGGGATTTCGGTAAAAAGTAGGTTTACCTTTTTCTCCAGTACTAGAGACGAGCGTCTTCGGGGTCTATAGAGGTAAATGGGGTTGCCACCTGAGATTATAGTGTTTAATTTAAAATTAGGTGACATTGTAAGTTTTAGTGCTTTTTGTCGTCGCCATCGTGCGTCCTTATACCCCGAACGTCCCACTATTTTTTGCACCTACGGTTTTAAGCTCTTTTCGGTGGGAGTGATCTTTTGTTCAGTAAAAGAAGGTGCAGGCCCTCTGGATCCTACCCCCGCTTTCGTTTACCGGTGTCCTCTCCCTGGCACTAGTCGACCGTGACCCTCCATGAGCACGGCGAGTGGGAGACGGGAGGCCGAGGTCCCCGTCCCACACCGTCAAGACGTCGCAGGCTACGACGACGAGCCCGCGACGGTGTCGCGGACCTCCGTCGCGTCGCCCGACCCCAGGCTTCTCTCGGTTTTGGGACGATACAAACATTCGTAGAGTCAAGTGCCACCCCTAAACGGTGTCGTAGGGTGTACCTCCCATGTCCTCCCTGCGACCCGCACCGGTGTGGCCACAAAACCTAAAGACACGGAACGATTTTGTCTTCGTGCACCGCAGGTGCAACGCAGAACATTGGAGGGGGTCTGGAAACGGAAGAGACGCACAACAGAAAAGTACCGACGGACAAATACCGAAGATTAGTCCAGGAAACAAAGGTAGAACCACGAGAAGAGGCAGGTTTGTCATAACCTCGAAATTCCCTACTGACCGAAAACCCCCCTAAACTCTGTCACTCGAAACTGTGACAACGAAATGAGACGTCGACGAGAATGGTCGGAACCTAGGTCCCCGTCATAGTAATGGACTAAAATCTCCATCCCTTTGTTTCTAAGGTGACAATGTACTAAACGGGTTTAAGTGCAAAGTAATTTTTCAGTCGGGGAAATACTGTTAGTTTACTAATACAAATTCAAATCAAATACCTTATAGGTTCATCTCTTGTCCCGTTATTTTGTTTTAGTATTACCTTATCTTACCTAACCTTTCAGATTCAGTCGGACAACACACTCACACACAGGGATCACAAACGACTCCTTGTAAAGTATTCCGAACGGTTACTATTTAAACCCAAAACAAGTTTAAAGTCTCAAGTATTTTCAATTGTAGACAGAAGATACTCAGTCGTGACGGGTTCCTTTGATCTCGTAGAGAAACTGGGGCTTTGAACTGTCACAAAAAGTTTCAGTCCTAGACAATTGAGTATAATTATGATTAAAAAACAGAGGTGAACTTCATTTTGACACAAACACCACACACACACGCGTGCACGGACACGATTGATTGGAATACCTTCGGCCCCTCTATCTCTTCGATTTTATTCTAACTTGAAACTGGGTAACATAGGTTTCGTTGGGTGAGGTCATAAGAACGGACCTCTTAGGGTACCCGGATCCTTGGACAACCCGATACCAAGTATTCTAGTGTGTCTCAACCTGTCCTGACTTCACTGAATGGTGCCTGTGTACGTAGGTTTCGTTTTATTTTGTTATAGGTTGTAAAGATATTAACGAGACTCTAATCAACGAATCAATATCCTGAAAATAGGTTTTGAGACTAAAAGTTGTAATTTCCCATTCTCAAGTATAACAATCTTCAATTATAAACTATATTTAACGTCCTATACCACTCTTCCAACCTTCCTCAATCGTTTTGAAGTTCCGTTACTATCAGACTTAGTTTTAAAGTCCTTTTGACTCTGGACTAACTTTACTTGTCCACAAATAAACCCCAAACAATCCTGATAGGGTCCTCTGTGTCTGACTTCGTGAACTTAGTACAAAGAGATTTGATGCTTTACCTCCTTCGAATATTTCCGTCTTCGACGTTCCGACGTCTATCAATATAAAATGAACACTTCGCAATATTAACCTTGACTACTTCCTTCCCACGATCAATTCTTTCCTAACTAACCCCAGCCTTTACCAACGTATCAATGTTCCCACTGGAACTCTGGTGTTTCACCGTCGACAGTTGACTACAGGGTCTATGGTGACCACCATAGGAAGAAAACTATACAAGTGTCTTTTCAGTTCAAAGTACCAAGTCCTTGTACACATTCAGGTCTAGAAGTTACCCGTGGTGTGAGACGAAAACACACGGACTTGACATTAATGAAGTAATGTTAACGTCAAACAGTAGTTGTCGAAAAGACACCACTCTGTCCGATTCTCTTTTATAAATCCATGGATCGTTATCCTTCCCAAACTTACCGTTTTAATCTAAGACCGTAGTAAGTCATTCAACTTTCTACTCGGGTCTAAATTTCACAACTTTCAAGTCATTATTCATTGTCGAAGACCGTTAAACTACTTAATACTGAAGAAAAAAACGAAAACCTCCCTTACATTCAGTTTACAAGTCTAACCCAGTCTCACGTCTTTGAGTCGGTTCTGTCCAGTTAAGTCGTTGTCCAGAGGACGGGGTCTCTTCTGAAACATCATGGACGTAGGTCTCTATCTCTTTTATATCTCTTTGGTAGACTTTATCTCCAATTTTCATCTCGGAAACTTCATGGGTCGTTTCTTTTTCCGGGTTACATCCTTGGATCAGGTATGACCGGGTAAGGTGACCTCGGTCAACCTTTGAATGAGATGAGAGAATCCAAAACAGTTCATAAATGACACCAATTACAATTCGTACATCTTAGGGCTCCCATGTTATTACTTATTTTCATTTTAGACTTTTATGTAAACACATAAGAGAAAACCCTAACGACCTACTACTTTTAGTCTTTCTATGAATATTGGAAGACTTCCACCTTTTAGTCTCCTATCGTCACTAACCTTTACCGTCTATCTTACTATTTGGGGAAAATTTCACTTGACCTTCATTGACGATACCACCCCGACCAGGTATTTGACAGTAGTCTACACTTTAATACCCATAAACGTACTGTCCGTCGTAGAACGTTTACCGCGGGGTGTGGTTATGAGAACGGACCTTTTAGGGTACCTGTCTCCCGGACCACCCGATGTCAGGTAGCCCAGCGATTCTCAGCCTGTGTTGACTCGCTGGAGTGAAAGTGAAAAGTGAAAGTGCGTAACCTCTTCCTTTACTATTGGGTGAGGTCACAAGAACGGACCTCTTAGGGTTCCTACCCCCTCGGACCACCCGACCGGAGATACCCCAGTGTGTCTCAGTCTGTATTGACTTTAGTGAATCGTCGTCGTCGTCGTCGTCGTAGAACGTTTCTTAGTCTTTCATTGACAACCAACTAGTAGTCATACTTATCTTACTCGTTTCTGTCTTTTGGGTTTCTCCTTGTTTGATACCAGACATTATTCTTACTTACTCAAATTACATACATACTTCATTAGTTAGGACATCTTTAAGAGACTCAAACACTCTATGTGCTAACTTCGGAGGAGTATGGAAACAAGACATTCCTCACCGAAAACGAACAGGAAGGGACACACGTGTCTGAGTCTTTTACCCTTCGTCGACATTCTCCATGTCCGGATCAATCTGTCCGAAGGGACTACCGAGTGAACCATTGCTTCGGTGGGCAAACTAAAGACCCAGCCCTTCTAGGGGACCTCTTCCTTATCCGATGGGTGAGGTCATAAGTCGGACCTTTCAGGTACCCCATCGTTTCTCAATCTGTACTGACTCGCTGAAAGTGTGTGGATCAATCTATTGTTAACTTTGTTGAGAGAGGACTCTTTTTCATAAATTTTTCAGAAGGTATTGAACTCAAACTGTCTATTCTCATGCTATGTTAAAAATCTGTAAGATGTGGAACAAATGAAATCCCGAAGTGAACATGACACCACTTGTTTATTTATTCTAGTTTGAGGACACAGTTCTATAAAGTTTTGAACCTATATGACATCAGACTATACTAAAGGTATAAGTCCATTAAAGTAGGGTCCTCCTCAACAGTGACACTTTGCCTTTTTAAGGTATCTGTGTATACCTCTCTCTTTGTCTACTCAATAAGAACGTCTAGTAAGGGTCATGGGATCTTTTACATCGATACATCGTCGACACTTCTACTTACCCTATAAACCGTCATTTACCCACTGACCGTTCTTTATAACCCTCGTATACCTTTATCCGACACTCGTATACGTAATAATATCTCATAAAATAGTTCTTCCGTGTAATTATCGTTTGTTAGGATGGTCGATAATAATAGTAATTACAAAGTAGTCTCCGAGTGAGTTTCTTTTATACTCTAATTTCATCTATTGGTTGTTTCTGGACGGATCGTGTCCCTTAAGGCGAGTTATGAAACATATTATTGGATTTACCCTTTTCTTAACCCTTTTTTTTTTCTATGTACATTTACATATTGTTAGTCAAAAGACATGAGTACTTTGATTGCGTTGTATCAATTAGTTGATACGAGGTTATACTTTCAAAAAAATTTTTTAAATTTCTTCAAGATGACACCATCCACACCTTCTAATTTGTTTATAATCTTTCTATTTATAGTGATGTATAAAATCAAATACTTTTATTATGACATAACGGGAGTACAAAAGGTCTACTGACACCTGGTCACTTTAGAAGTTTTTCCCGTCTCTGACATTTTATTTATAAAACCCCAATTATCCAATTTAATTAACATATTCCGTAGTGTCATTCTCAGTCTTAATCTTAAAATAACGTAGGTGTCTGGACATAAGAAAAGTATTCAAATATCAAAAACCAAGAACGTTACCGGTACTTCATAATATTAGTGTCGATTCTGAACGATAATAAGGAACTCCTTGTATTAATTTGTTAAAACATAATCCAAGACTAGTCACTTTTTTTACCTTCTTTTTCTAATTTAACTATAAAATATACTGAGATAAACTGTCAGTATTTTGATGGTTAGTATATCGATATTTGTTTCTAAATATGACAACCTGAAACAAAACCTCCATAAACTAAGTATGAAAGTTTATATAATTAAGATGAAGTGATAGAGATATAAAAGTAGGACGACGAATTCGTTACTTGACGGATGTGTTTAATTTTAGTCGACGTCTATTTTCCGACCGAACACAAAATGATCACAAAAGTAGTATCTCTCACAAAAAAAAAACAAAACAAAAAAAAATTAAGGGTCGTTAATCTCCTCGTCAGTCATCTGCACTTCAAGTGTCTTGACTCTCTCCCTCCTTTTAGAGTACCTAAAACTTGAAATTTTTAATAATTCCAGAGTACAAAAGTACAGAAGTACAATGTCAACAAAAAGACGTGACACGAGACAGAAGTACGAAAACGAAATGATGAAAAGGACAAAAATTTAAGACGAAAAATTCTTATGTTAAATTTCGTTTATTTTCTATAAGTTAAACCTTTACTTAGTCATTGTGAGAGATTGATGTCTAGTGTACTAGGACGTATATATATCTTTCAGGGTTCCTTAGGTGTTTCTTTCTATGATCTCGATTATTTGTTTAAGTCGTTTCAACGTCTCATGTTCTGTGTTTTTAAGTGAACACAAGGGTATATGGTCGTTACTTATTAGGTTTTCCTTTAATTCTTTTGTTAACGTAAATACTATGTAGGTTTCTCACTTTATAAACTCTCATTTAAATGTTCATTCATTTTTGAACATGAAACCTTTGGTATCAAAAATGAATTTCTTTAATTTCTTTCGGATTTATTTCCCTTTCGGTAGGGGACAGGTACCTGACTTATTATATCGACAAAATGTACCAACATTGTACCTTTTAGGGTACCCTCCTCCTCGGACCGCCCGACGTCAGGTACCCCAGCGACTCCCAGTCTGTGTCGACTGTCTAAGGGAAAGCGAAAAGTGAAAGTACGTAACCTCTTCCTTTACCGTCGGGTGAGGTCACAAGAACGGACCTCTTAGGGTCCCTGTCCCCTCGGACCACCCGACGACAGATACCCCAACGTGTCTCAACTTATGTTGACTTCACTGAATCGTCGTCGGCAACTGACTGAAATAATGTAACGTGACCCATCTCTCCTTCCGACTTGACAAAAAACATCCGATAAACAAATCCGAACTAGATCAAGTCTTAAAAAGTGGAACCGTGATAACTATAAAATCTGAAGAATTAAGAAACATACGTCTATTGTCGTGGGAATACCGTCTTTCACTTTGCCTTGATTTTTAGGAGAACTACTTTGACTTTCTCCTCTCACTTTTTCAATCGAATTTTAAGTTGCAAGTCTTTTACTTCTAGTACCGTAGACCAGGGTAGTAAAGTACCCTTTATCTACCATTTTGTCACCTTTATCACAGTCTGAAATGAAAACCCCCGAGGTTTTAGTACGTCTACCACTAACGTCGGTACTTTAATTTTCTGCAAATAAGGAACCTTCCTTTCAATACTGGTTGGATGTCTGTAATGAAACGGTTGTTTCCAGGCAGATCAGTTCCGATACCAAAAAGGTCACCAATACGTACCTACACTCTCAACCTGACACTTCTTTCGACTCGTGGTTTCTTAACTACGAAAAGTTGATACCACAACCTCTTTTGAGAACTCTCAGGGAACCTGACGTTCCTCTAGGTTGGTCAGGTAGGATTTCCTCTAGTCAGGACCCACAAGTAACCTTCCTTACTACGATTTCGACTTTAAGATTATGAAACCGGTGGAGTACGCTTCTCAATTGTGAAACATTTTCTGGGACTACGACCCTTCCTAACCCCGTCTTCCTCCTCCCCTGCTGTCTCCTACTCTACCGACCTGCCGTAGTGGCTGAGCTACCTGTACTCAGACCCACTTGAGGTCCTCAACCACTACCTGTCCCTCCGGACCATACGACGCTAAGTACCCCAACGTTTCTCAGTCCGTACTGACTCGCTGACTTGACTTAAGAAACAAAAACAGCCTCACGTCCCCACAGGGCACGAAAAAATCTCACAAATCGTCATGGGATCGAAGATCTAAGGTGATCTCCTTAATTTAAGGTAATCGTAAAAGTGTGAGTCAAAACTGTGGGGTTTTATAGAGTTCCCTAACGATTTACAAGAACCACCTCCTTTTTCCCAATCGGGGTCAACTCTTGGTGACAAGGTTTAGACAACAAAGTATACGGACCAAATAAGGGTCATTGGTGGAAGTTGTTTAAAGTTTTAATACCAACTTAGACCATTTACATTAGAAAATCCTGTAATCGTCTATTAAACACGGTACCGGTACTGGACTTAATTTGACTTTGTAAAAATGAAAAAGACTAAAAATAAACACTTATAAATAAATCAAAACTAAATATTAGAGACTATCAACAAAAGACAGGGTAGAACTTTTATCTGAATAAGAGTAATATAGTTTGTACTCTTTACTTTCTGATGATTTAAGAGGACGACGTTTTTATTGAAAGATAACTACTTCTATAACTTTAGGTTTTTCTCATCAGTCAAACAAATTCCTAACTGTCGACTGAACTTCGATCAGAATGTTTTGGAGAGGGGTCCACGATACTTACGTAAAATAAATTACAACTCTGAGACCTAAAGACAATGAAACTTAACCATAAAATTTTGTAGGTAACACAATGAATAAATATTTGAACAAAATGAACTATTATGAATAACCTTTTCTGAGACTACGACCCTCCCTAACCCCCGTCCTCTTCTTCCTCTGCTGTCTCCTACTCTACCGACCTACCGTAGTGACTGAGCTACCTACACTCAGACTCACTTGAGGCCCCAACCACTACCTGTCCCTCCGGACCGCACGACGTCAAGTACCCCAGTGTTTCTCAGCCTGTACTGACTCGCTGACTTGACTTGACTTAACTACTGAAACGTTTTAGTCATTTGTTAAGTTTATAAAGGTGACAGAGAGGTCANGGACTTAATTTGACTTTGTAAAAATGAAAAAGACTAAAAATAAACACTTATAAATAAATCAAAACTAAATATTAGAGACTATCAACAAAAGACAGGGTAGAACTTTTATCTGAATAAGAGTAATATAGTTTGTACTCTTTACTTTCTGATGATTTAAGAGGACGACGTTTTTATTGAAAGATAACTACTTCTATAACTTTAGGTTTTTCTCATCAGTCAAACAAATTCCTAACTGTCGACTGAACTTCGATCAGAATGTTTTGGAGAGGGGTCCACGATACTTACGTAAAATAAATTACAACTCTGAGACCTAAAGACAATGAAACTTAACCATAAATTTTTGTAGGTAACACAATGAATAAATATTTGAACAAAATGAACTATTATGAATAACCTTTTCTGAGACTACGACCCTCCCTAACCCCCGTCCTCCTCTTCCTCTGCTGTCTCCTACTCTACCGACCTACCGTAGTCACTGAGCTACCTACACTCAGACTCACTTGAGGCCCCAACCACTATCTGTCCCTCCGGACCGTACGACGTCAAGTACCCCAGTGTTTCTCAGCCTGTACTGACTCGCTGACTTGACTTAACTACTGAAACGTTTTAGTCATTTGTTAAGTTTATAAAGGTAACAGAGAGGTCATAATGAATAGACTTTTTAGTATTATAGACTTTATTTACTTCATATTAAGATATTGGATAAATGACATCATATTTGCTGTATCACTTTAAAGTTTAATTTGGTACATATTTTCATATAAAAATATAAAAGAAGTAATCATTTCTCTGATATTATTAATTTTGATTTAGTACTCACTAACTTGGTAATACTTAAGAATTTCCGGAGTAGAATACGGTGATTAGTAAAACACATATACTATGTTGACGATTTAATGATTCAATACGTACCTTCGAGCTTGGAAACAAAATTTAAAATAAAAGTCTCAGTGTAGTTTAGTCCATAGTTCTGAAATCTGACGTAAGCATATAAGACTAAAGACCGAGGGGAGTCTCACTCAGTGAATTTGTTATAGTCGGTCTAGTGACTACATTTCTATTTTCAAAGACTATTTACTTTGTTTCTCTATACGGAATTGTTATCGTATTAGAAGATTATAGGACACATCAGACGTCATTAACCGTCAATAACGTAAAAATGGGGACCTCTTTACCCTGACTTTTGTAAATTAAACCCTGAATTGCACTTGACTTATGGTTCGTTGAGGACATACAGTAAACCCGAATTAACCAAAAACTTCTTATATCTTAAAAAGTCAAATTTTAATAGAACACTAGAAAGAAAGGTTACCATCTCTATACGGAAGGGTATAATCAGAAGTACCTTCTATTATCGATATATTTAACTACATTCATAATTGTAGTCGTAAATAGTTTCCGGATAGTTTTGACATACTTACTGAAATGAGGAAGGAGTTAATAAATAAAGTTGACTTTCGTCGGATATTTATGATGGTAAAAGATCGTCTACTGTGACTTCAAATCACTGTCATTTGTTGTGTATTAAAATATTCGAGTGTTTCCGGTCATGTACCATCTCAACTGCAAACCTAAAAATAAAGACAAAAGACCAGGTGATATGAAGGAACACATATAGTTATCAATTTGTCTTATTTTTCGAAAGTTTCGGTACCTATAAACTCTTTCCAGAATTTTCTATTAATATGAAGAAGAGTCTGATTTATTTAAATACCAATAAACTTCCTCCTTATTGTTTCTCTTTTCATTGAACCTCCACATGACCTAATTCCGTATAAATTTCTTATTGTTTAACAATTTATTAAATTCCTTTGTCCTCAAGGTTCACCCATTGTGGGTGATGGTTGATTTTCTATATTTTCCTTTCAAATCACTCATAACCTCTCTCCGAATATGTATACAATTCTTTGACTCATGTTTGAAAACCTTTCACTTCTTTGTTTTAGAAGGAACGAAAGGTGTCTTCTATTTTGAGACATATATACGAAACAATCCAATAAATCTCTGTCTACCCTCCGTTCCTTTATTAAGATAAGTCGTATTCTTTAAAAGTGCTAAGATTGACTCCTCGATAAGTGAAGTTTTCGTCGTGATATTTGTTTTTCGTTATTGTCACCCAATCCAGGTAGGTAGTAATCGTCCCTTCACAGACTTAAGGGTTTCCCTGAAAGTCCGATGTAACGATTTCCTTTACACAGATCAAATTTAATCTTTATAAAAACGAGGAGATCAAACACTGTCCATAAAAATGTATCTCAGACTTTTTCTTGAAACTCCACTACCGTAGTTTTTGATCTCCCTCTATTGTCTTTTAGATTATTTCAAAGGAAGTTCATTACTTGTGTACCTTGTTTAATTAACATAGGTCTCTGTGATGTCTTTCACAACGTTTATTCAATATTCACTTATAAACTTTTACCCTTATCTCAAAAGATTACCTAACACGGTGTAGCTTAAAACAAAGTCTTTGTTCATCTTACCCTCGTCTTAGTCTTTTATTGACTCTGTTATTATTGTTTACACCTTGAACCCCTTTGAGTTTTTGTGTATTCTGAAATCCTACCGTGGGTAATGGTGAAAGACTGTTTGTTTTTTCCTTTTTAGTTATCACATACGAACCAAAATCACTGAAACCTGAGAACCTAAATTACAGAACTTTTCTTAGGTGTCTCCAGTTCTGACATTTTGTAAAATTTTTTCTTTCTTTCTTTAGATCTTGGAAACCTGTGAGTATGGTGAGTATGACAGATAAATGATTAAATGAGAAGGGCTCGTTTTTACTTCTTACCGCTACCCCCCTCTTAACAATTTTTCCTATCACAAACGTTCATAGTATTTTCAGTTTTAAGTGAAAAATTTTTGAACGAATATATGTGACGACGACGATTCAGTGAAGTCAGCACAGGATCGCCCTTCGACAACATATCGTGTCCTCTAAACGAACCACGAGACGGTACTGGATGTCCCCACCCTACCCACCCCCTCCCTTCAGATCTCCCTCCCCGATATACTGACGTATCTCGACTAAGTGAAACAACATGTTGTCTTTGATTGTGATGTAACATTTTGTTAAAGTTATTTTATTATTATTTACTTTTTTTTAATTGTTTGTTTTATGGGTTTTGTTTTGAACAGTGAAGTGGTTTATCGGTATATATTTATACCGAAGAGTGGATCGTTTAACGGGTAGAAACCACTCATTGACGTACAACTAGATAAAGATAAAAAGATAGTAAATATAAAAACGAGTGAAAAACTGAGGAATGTGAATTGAAAATAATTTGAGTATTATAATTTATTTTTGTTGATTGGTTTCTATAAATCCTTCCTTCTTTAAATTGAAGAAGGTGGACCTACAATTTTCGTTTACCCTCTTATTTATTTGATGATAAAATTTATCGTCTTTCACTTCTCCTTGATTTTTCGGAGAACTACTTTCACTCTCACCTCTCACTTTTTCAACCGAATTTCGAGTTGTAAGTCTTTTGCTTCTAGCACCGTAGGCCAGGGTAGTGAAGTACCCTTTATCTTCCCCTTTGTCACCTTTGTCACAATCTGAAATAGAAAAACCCGAGGTTTTAGTGACGTCTACCACTAACGTCGGTACTTTAATCTTCTGTGAATGAGGAACCTTCTTTTCAATACTGGTTAGATCTATCATATAAGTTTTCGTCTTTGTAATGAAACGGTTGATTCCAGGCAGATCAGTTCCGATACCAAAAAAGACACCAGTACATGCCTACACTCTCAACCTGATACTTCTTCTGACTCACGGCTTCTTAACTACGAAAACTTGACACCACAACCTCTTCTGAAAACTCTCAGGGAAGCTGACGTTCCTCTAGGATGGTCAGGTAAGACTTCCTCTAGTCAGGGTCCACAAGAAACCTTCCTGACTACGACTTCGACTTTGACGTTATGAAACCGGTGGAGTACGTTTCTCAACTGAGTAACCTTTTCTGAGACTACGACCTCCCTAACCCCCGTCTTCTTCTTCCCCTGCTGTCTCCTACTCTACCGACCTACCGTAGTGACTGAGTTACCTGTCCTCAGACTCACTTGAGACCCTCAACCACTACCTGTCGCTCCGGACTGCACGACACGAAGTACCCCAACGTTTCTCAGTCTGTACTGACTCACTGACTTGACTTGACTAAAATTTTATTTTACAATTTTAAACACTTAGATAAACTTGTTAACGTCGGAAGGAAATCTGTGTGTTACAGGTATTGTAGGATTCTGATACTAATATATTATTTATGGTGGGATTCTTGACATTTATACAGGTCTTAACATAAAAGATACAGGAATAAAAATTGTCTACTTAATGAGTCAAACCCCTGAAAAAGAGGATCGATGATAAAAACACCCCAAGGAAGTTCCGTTGGAAAAGTTTTATAAGATGGTTTGTGTACAAAAGTAAATTTGTCATGGTATATCGTACTTGAATTCTCAATAATCCGGTGACACGTCCAAGAGTTATTCTATAAAAGAGATAAGGGGTTAGTGACTAAAAAACCATACGAATTATGTTTAAGTGACAACGAGACACTTGATTTATAATATTTGGTTATCTCTATATCGACTTTTCACGGAATCCGTTATATGTTACTTACTTACCTTCCTCTAAAACAAATGAATAAAGATAATTAAAAAAATGTTTATATTAAAAATTTGTGTTTTCTGATCTGAACTTATCCTTAAATTCATTAATATCAATAATACTATAAACTAGGGAGTGTATTGAATAAAACTTTATATAGATCTGGTAGTGTATCAGGAGGACCCTTTTTCCAGTCCGTGTTATAGTCACGTTCGTGCGTTCTTTTCTATTTAAAATGTAGAAACGATAAAACTTAAATATAGTTGTTATGGTGTTTTGGTAGACAATGTACAAGAAATAAAGGAGGGATTCTAAATTGTAGTGAATTATCTTTTCACCCGAAGGATAATCGAGTCTACTATTTCTTAGACAGACGTTGTGTCCTCTGGGTCCAATGTAGGGACCCAGTCCTTCTAGGGTTCCTCTTCACTTTCCGATGTGTGAGGTCATAAGGACGAAACTTACCCCAACGTCTCTCAGTCAGTACTGACTCGTTGATTGTGGAAGTATGTTTACCTTTTCATCAGCTGCACATAGTTTACATACATATAACAGTGGGACGAATGAATTGAATATAAGTCTCATGTAGTACTCTTTACGACCCGACCTACTTCGTATTCGACCTTAGTTCTAACGGAGCTCTTTATAGTTGTTGGAGTCTATACGTCTCTATGGTGAGATTACCGTCTTTCACTTGTCATTGATTTATCGGAGAATACTCCCACTTTCTCCTCTTACTTTTCCGACAGAATTTCGTGTTGTATTTTTTTTTTTTTTTTTTTTTTTTTTNACCGTCTCTCTATCCTCTTTTCTCCTTGGTCACTGTCTAAAATAAAAGAACCCAAGACTTTAGTGACACCTGTCTTTGACTATGGTACTTTAATTTTCTGTGAACTAGGAACCTTCCTTTCGATACCGTTTGGATCTGTCACATAATTTTCGTCTCTGTAGTATAACGACTTTTTCCAGTCATATCAGTTTTGATACCAAAAAGGACATCAGTACATATCTACACTCTCAACCTGATATTTCTTCCGACTCACGACTTCTTAACTACGAAAACTTAATACCACGAAATCTTCTAAGAACTCTCAGGGAACCTATCGTTCCTTTAGTTTGGTCAGTTAGGATTTCTTATAAATAAATATGAAGTAACGGACTTATAAGTAACCCGCCTGACTATGACTTCGACGTTACACAACCGGTGGACTAGGTTTCTCGACTGAGTGACCTTTTCTGTCTGGGACTACGACCCTTTCTAACTTCCGTTTTATTCCCCTGTCGTTTCCTACTCTACCAATCTATCGGAGTGACTGAGTTACCTGTACTTAAACTCGTTTGAGACCCTTTATCCCTTCCTGCCCCTCGAACCTCACGACGTCAGGTACTCTAGTGTTTCTTATCCTGTGTCGACTCGATGACTTGTTGTTGTTTTAGTTATTCTTGTAGATTGTAGTCTAAAATAACGGTAACGGTGAATTTCTTCGGCCCCGAGGAGATAGGACCCAACCGTGTCCTTTTCCTGTTTTACAAGGGTCTCAAGATGAACAAGGTCTTTCGTTCCTACGTACGTGATGACTTCTCCTGAACAGGTTTTACACTGTCGTCTACCGAAGGGGAAGACCAACTCTATTTCGTAACCCCTAACCTAAATGAGAGAAGGGACTTTATTGATTGTTTACTTGTTATTTTATACATTTCGTTACCAAGAGTTCTGTGACCCGTAGGTTTTTGTTTACTGTCACTAGAGACTCGGTACCCTTTTTTCCACTTGTGATATTAACAGGGATGAATCTCGAACCCATCTCAAAGTTCCAGTACCCCAACTCTTCCTCTTGAGTCTCAGGTCACCTTAGGAAGTCCACTACTCTACCTCGAGGTTCCGAACCCTCTTGGTTTACATACACCAAGTGTCCTGTCTCATGACTTTCATTTATGTGGTACCTTCTCTCTTTAAACCTCTCGACGTATTTCACTTCAGTGAGTCAGTACAGACTGACAAACGTTGGAGTACCTGATATCGGATGGTCCAAGGAGACAGGTACCATAAAAGGTCCGTTATCATGACCTCACCTAACGGTAAAGGAAGAAGTCCCCTAGAAGGGTTGGGTCTATAACTTGGGTCCAGAGGGTGTAACATCTGTCTGCGAAATGGTAGACTCGACGTATTTCAGAACGATTACTAAATCGACTCAGGGAACCTGACGTTCCTCTAGGTTGGTCAGGTAAGATTTCCTCTAGTCAGGACCCTCAAGAAACCTTCCTTACTACGATTTCGACTTTGAGGTCATGAAACCGGTGGACTACGCTTCTCAACTGAGTAACCTTTTCTGAGACTACGACCCTCCCTAACCCTCGTCCTCCTCTTCTCCTACTCTACCGACCTACCGTAGTGACTGAGCTGCCTGTACTCAAACTCACTTGAGACCCTCTACCACTACCTGTCCCTCCGGACCGCACGACGCTAAGTACCCCAGCGTTTCTCAGCCTGTACTGACTCGTTGACTTGACTTGACTTGACTCACTCTTCTGATCACCCCGATCTTTTCTTCGTGTGTGTTCCCTAAACAAAGAAACATCACCTTTGTTTCTCCCTTTTCATTGTCATTGTTGTTTTATTTTCTCGTAGTTACTCAACCCTCTGTAGGACTTCGTCGGACTATGTATTCATTAACGTTAGGCCTTCCTCCTCCCTCTCGTCGTCCCTTTATAAACTTCTTTATTTAACGACTTAAAAAAAGGAGATTAAAATACTTTTGTCACTTGAGTGTCTAGGATCTTCGACTAGTTTTGGGTTGTGTATTTGTATTTCTTTTATGTAATTTTTTATGTGGTTCCGTGTCATATTAACGAGTTTTAGTCACTATTTCTATTTTCTGAATTTTTCGTCGACCCCCGCCACGCCCCCCTCCCTCCTTTAGTGTAACAATTCCTATTATCGTCCGAAGAGTTACCTTTATTATGCAATCCTTCTGTTAACTTGTTATATAAATTTCATCTCAATAATTGTGGACAGTTAGATCTTAAGGTACAGACACACACACACACAAGTCAGTACAGGCTGAGATACACTAGGATACCTGACATCGGGTAGTCCGAGGAAAAAGGTACCTTAGAAGGTCTGGTCTTATGACCTCACCCAACGGTAGAGGAGGAAGTCCCCGAGAAGGACTGGGTCCCTGACTTGGAGACAATGGACGGAGAGGACCTGACCGTCCGTCTAATGGTGACTCGGAGGACCCTTCTGACAATCTTAAGGTATGGTGAATTTTTTTTGTGTGTTTGAAGTTTTTACTTCCGTTTAATTTCTTAACAAAATTTTTCGACTTTCTTACTTAGGGGTGTCTAAGTATAAGATCTTTACGATTTCCCTCAGGAAGTCAATCTTCCTTTTGTCTGAAGTCAGGTCATCCATTCTGACCGTCAGGTTACCAATTCTGAGATGTCACGAAGGTGATGTCCCCTGTACGTATCCAAACTAGCGACCAACCCCCTGATTCTAGGGTGTTCTACGTACCGGTTTTTTCCTTTTATTATGGTATATCTTTAGACCTATATGTATTTCTTTGTTTCTGTGACCTTTACCGTTAAGTTAGAATAATAACGATCATAAATTGATAGAAACATCCTGATGACAAAGTGCCCAGGATTCCCTTATGGGAGTCCGAGCTACTAAACAATGTTCCTAAGTGTCCTGAGACGTTTCAACGACATTCACATCGATCTCGATGGATATCGTTTACTTTACCAAATTTTAGTTGTTTCCCTTGTCCAAGTACCCACTCCAAGTCCTCTTTAGTCCACGTCCGAAGGTCTCCTCAACATACCTACACGAATTAAGAGGGTCGTTGTCACACACAGTTGTAAACACTCCATTATAGTTGGGTCCTTCAAGAGGACACAGAACCACATGTCCCAAAATTACCATCGGAACTGGCTCAGAAGTGAAAAACGGAAGTCTGTGTCGGACGACAAAGTCTAAAGACATGGTTACACTTGAAGAAAGTCCGTCCAAACACTTACTCCTTGATCAGTATACAGGTATATATTTTATGTAGAGAAGGGTTTAGGTTTGTTGGATTAGTTGACGAAACGGAAAGCTAATCAAGGCTTTCCTCCGTTGTTATCGTCAAATAAGACCATACAATGTCCACCGGAAGGGGTGTCCGACCGGAGACCATCAGGACACAGTAGTACGTAAATCAGTCAGGATCGAATAAGAAGGCCTCTTCCGTTACCGTGGGGTGACGTCATGAGAACGGACCTCTTAGGGTTCCTGCCTCCTCGGACCACCCGACGTCAGGTACCCCAGCGATTCTCAACCTGTGCTGACTCACTGAAGTGAAAGTCAAAAGTCAAAGTACATAACCTCTTCCTTTACCGTTGGGTGAGGTCACAAGAATGGACCTCTTAGGGTCTCTACCGCCTCGGACCACCCGACCGCAGATACCCCAGCGTGTCTCAGCCTGTGCTGACTTCACTGAAACGTCGTCGCCGTCGTCGAATAAGAAGTCAAAGACTGTGATTGATAATACGATATTAGTTAAATCACACTAAAGTATGGTCTCTAAAAAGTAGTTCAAGTTTTAGAAAGATGAGTTTATTACTGTCCTTCGACCACTTAAGTTTAGCGGAAACTTATGTCATTTACCATTAACTCTAGTAAGTGTGAACTTCCGTTTAACAACAGTCGAGTAAAGGTTCTGAATCCCTTTTATTCGCATACATTTAAGCTAGTGACAGATGGTCATAGGAAACCAAACTACATCTAAAACGTCACAACTTTGGCGTAGTTCTGACGACTACGACATACACCATGATTTTCAGAACTGTTAGATGACAACCAGAGAACGGTAGTTGGTAAAAGGAGTACCCGGTGAGTCCCCGTAAATGTATATGACTATAGTTGTAAAATTAAAGACTGTACGGTAATTAATTTGACTCCAAAATCAAAGGATGTCGATAACATTTTAGTCATATGTTCAACCCATCGAATTCTGTTGTATGAAAAAAAGAAAAAAATTCGAGTGACAAGACTCCCGAAGTTCAGGTTTAAATTCCATAGCTTAGACTCATACAAGTTCGAAAGACTAGGTGGACGGTTAAGCACCCAGTATATCTACTGCGTCCTTTTGTCACTTGGCATGATACTCTCACGTCGACCGTTAAATATCTCTTTAGATATTCATTTACCGAACCTAATTAAGTCAAGTCAAATCAAATCAGCGAGTCAACTTAGGCTGACAAAGACTGGGGTACCTCTCGTAGTACAGTCCGAAGGGACAGGTAGTGGTTGAGGGTCTCGAACGAGTTTGAGTACANTCTCACGTCGACCGTTAAATATCTCTTTAGATATTCATTTACCGAACCTAATTAAGTCAAGTCAAATCAAATCAGCGAGTCAACTTAGGCTGACAAAGACTGGGGTACCTCTCGTAGTACAGTCCGAAGGGACAGGTAGTGGTTGAGGGTTTCGAACGAGTTTGAGTACAGGTAACTCATCCACTACGGTAGGTTGGTAGAGTAGGAGACAGCAGGGGAAGAGGAGGACGGAAGTTAGAGAGGGTCGTAGTCCCAGAAAATTTTAGTCAGTCAAGAAACGTAGTCCACCGGTTTTATAACGTCAAAGTCAAGTCGTAGCCAGGAAGGTTACTTATAAGTCCTGACTAAAGGAAATCCTACCTTACCAACCTAGAAGAACGTCAAGCTCCCTGAGACTTCTCACAAGAGGTTGTGGTGTTAAGTTTTCGTCTTTAAGAAGTCACTGGTCGAAAGAAGTATCAGGTCGAGAGTGTATGTATGTACTGATGACGTTTTTGGTATCGAAACTCATCTGTCTGTAAACAGTCGTTTCATTACAGACGAAAAATTATACGACAGATCCAATTAATATCGAAAAGAAGGTCCTTGTTCACAGAAAATCAAAGTACCGACTTCAGTGGTAGACGTCACTAAAACCTCGAGGGGTTTTATTTCAAAGAGTGGTAAAAGTAACAAAAGGGTAGATAAACGGTACTTCACTACCCTTGTCTATGGTATTAGAATCAAAAGACTTACAACTCAAAATTCGGTTGAAAAAGTGAGAGGAGAAAGTAAAGTAGTTCTCCGGGAAATCAAGAAGAAACTAAAGACGGTATTCCCACCACAGTAGATATATAGACTCCTAAACTTTGTCGAGTTGACTTTAAGGTAATGGAAGTGATCGAAACACAAATCACTACGAAGATTCTGGGTGAACTGAAACGTAAAATCCTACAGACCGGGATCCACTGACTAGTGTGGTAGTACCAATAGATCCGATAGATCCAGTACTTCTTGAAAAAACATATCAAAAGTCACATAAAAACGGTGGAGAAGAATTATATAAGACGAGGACAATCCAGGTATGGTAAAGATAGGAAATAACACGGGTAGAGACGTACTTTACTAGGGAACCATAGAGATTAAAAGAACTTCTCTAGAGATCAGTAAGGGTAAGATAACAAAAGGAGATAAAGAAACGTAACGAGTGACCCCTTCCGAAAGAATAGAGAGGAACGATAAGAATCCTTGTCGCTCCCCGGCCGACCGTACGACCCCTACGACCGTGATCCCCGGATTGCCGAGGGGTCACGACCAGGGACCGGTACGTCGGTGACGCATGGAACGAGGGTCCACGAGACAGTCAGTACTCGGTACGTACCTCCGGGACCGAGGTACCGCTCGGGAGAGGGACGTGGGGACCCGACCACGTCCACTCGTACCTGCTGGACCCACCCTCCACGTCCCAACCTATATAATTGTTTATATTAATTTACTCGTTCCAGTCTACCTCTCAAAATGTAAACACCTTAAAAAACAAAGTAAAAAATTAAGAAAGGTCAAAAAAAAAAGAAAAATTCTATAGAAGAAAATATTAAAAATTTTTCGACTTTTAGTAACGGAAATGTATGTCTTTAAAACCGTATAAGAGACCAAAAAGAACTACAAATTTTACAACTATCATTCAACTTTTCATTTTGTCTCTTCGCTGATGTTTTGTACACGTCAGATTATCGTGATTCTCGATAGGTAGTGATGGTAACCTTATTAGAACTTATAGTACTTCTCAGTCACGGTTAATTCAAGAAATAAATACATTTTAAAGTCCATGCCCTATACGAAAGAGTCAGTTAATATGAGTGTTTATGTTAAATTTTCATCTCTTAAGATATGTAATATTTCTAACTATTCTTAAGGGAAAAAGATTAGTAACGGTTCTATTCTGACTTCTTTCAATCGATGAATCACGATTACTTAATGAGTAAAAATGAACAGTCTATATTACGTTTTCCGTTTAAAACTGAGGACTTGATAAGGTAGACAGACGACTGGAGAAAAATACGGGACCTTACCAACGGACTAGACCCCTGGTATACGGGAGTCGGAAAGGATATCGTTGTTTCGGTGTACTAACTCTAAACCTTGACTACATTTAGGGGTAAAGTTGAAGTACCATTCTTTGTATTGGAGTTTACGTTCACTTTATTAGTACACTAGCTATAAAAGTAGTCGGATAGTTCCTATTTCAGTCTTTAATATTTTTTCTTTTTCTGTTGGAAGGGTTTACTAAAATTACAGTGGCGTCATTGACTACACTAAGGAAATCTTAGTTCAGTGAGAGATGTGGGTCCTCGAGAGAAATTTGTTTACCTGGGGACCTACAACCGACATGAACCGTAAACCGACAGGAGGTAGGTGAGTCTATTTTATCCGAGAAAAATATTACAGTCTTAATTCAACCGACATTAACTTTATTTATCTAAAACGACGAAAAGTAGAAATGTCTATTAACTCTTCTTAATTTAAGAATAAAATATGTCGAACACGGAATAAGAAACCTTATTCTTTGAATACCCACTTGAAGTACTTTAAACTATAAGATTTCAATAGACGACCAAGAAGAACTGTCACGACTTGTTAGTGTTTTTCTTTTTGAAGTATAAGTATTTACTGTAACTTGGATTCTGAACCTCTCACCGTCTCTGTACAAAACTAAATTTTTAACTCGTCTTATACAGTCTACTCTCTTTTACTCTTATATGTGTACGGTTTTACAGTAAAAGTATTTTATGGACAAACTTTCTATGAGGTAAAATTCGTCTTGTAATTTATTCGGATATTTCTTTATTGATCCTGGTGAAATTTTCGTGAGTTCTAAAAATAAACATACCTAAATGAAACATCTAAGGTTTTCAGTTCTAGTGATAGCACGATCTTTAGTGACACAAACACTTCTGTCTTTTATCTAGTTGTTTTGTGTAGTAGTTTTTAGAGTGGTTCAAATAGTATATCTAAATTTAGGTTCAATCTTTGTATGGGTAAAGTATATCGTATAGTCCATCACCAGTATATACGTCTGACGTAAGTTCAAGTATACTTGGAAGTCTTGAAGGATTTTGTTTCATCTTTGTTGTCCCTTAGATACTTTCACTTTCACAATCAGTGAATCAACATAGACTGAGAAACGTTTGGGTATCTGATATCGAGTGGTCCGAAGAGACAGGTACCTTAAGAGGTCCGTCCTTATGACCGCACCTCTCGGTAAGGGAAGAGGTTTCATAGAAGGACTGAGAAACTAACTTGGACCCAGAGGGTGTAAAGTCTGTCTAAGAAACAATAGACTCGGTGGTCTCTTTGAATAGGGATTTAAGTTATCCTACTTTTTAGTTGTCTAGCCAAAAATCTAGTTGGGTTTAGTCATTAATACAGGTGGTCTAGTAACAAGACCAAAAATTAGGATAAGAGACGGTCTGTTATATCAACGAATTAGATATATGGAAAACCCGTATGGAGAAGGGTATTCTATTCAAGTCAATGATCCATCTTGATTCGGACCCCACCAATTGTATATACAATAGTCAGTGTCACTTTTTTATTTTAGTCTTTTTTTACCTCCTGAACTTACTCAGGGTAAGTCAAGAGAATAAATCCCAGGTATGTACGTACGAGTACAGAAAGCATACATACAAAACGTACACACGATTTGTTCCAAGAGTTTTATGGGAGACGTAAATAAAGTACAAGGACATAACTTGACTTGATTTTTATAAAAAATGTGAAAATAACGATATGAACCCAACAAAGGGAGTCTGACATAAGTGATAAATAGAGAGGAAAGAGAATCACGACACAACACAAAGAGAGAGAGAGTATAAATAAAAAGAATAATATTCGCAGAAAAGGGGACGTAAAGGAAAGTCCCGAAGGTAAAGAGAAATCAACGGACGAGATATTGATCCAAAGTTTGATACACCCTTCTATGAGGACCAAAGTATCAAATCTGGGTCCCTAAATTAGTTATAGTAGAAGATGTCATACTACTGGTCTTCGGAGTACCTGGTTTTGTAAAGGACCTCAACTCAATGATAAATCCGTCTGAGTTGAGTTTCTATCGTTCGTAATTAAGAATCTTACACATTTATAAAGAAATATACAGTTTCCCAGAAACGTAAACACTAATTTACTTCCTAAAACTGTTCCCCTTTAACATTACCCAATCAATCTAGTGTTAAAAGTACCATTTTCTCTTCGTCCCTCTCTAGACTGTCTCTTCCATTACACTTCTACTCGGGTCTCTTTTAATCTTCTACGGTAAGAATTTTTACCCGTACTAACTTGATGTTCTTTACGGTCGTCGAGAGTCTTTAACCTACTTAGTTCCTTAAGAAGGAGTCTCGGACACCTATTCCATGTCGGGACTATTTTGACTAAAGTCGTGTCATTCTATTGTTAAAACCCGAAAAGTGGAAGTTTTGACACTCGTTTATGTAAAACAACACAATTCGGTGGTTCCAATACCGTTAATCAATATCATCCGTGTTTTTTTGATTACGTAAATATATTAATCAAGTAAGAAAAGTATTAATTTACACAATAAATTAGTAGACAGACTAAATCGTTTTTATTATGACGGAATTATCCTAGCGAGTTGTCGATGAAGAGACACCCTTTCGGACACAAGGGGGACGGACAAAGGGAATTTAAAACGAAAACGGTGTACAAGTCCAGTTCCGTCATAAGAGCAGAGTTGTAACGATAATTAAATATTCTTACCTGTCTGAAAGACAAGAAATAAGTCACATGATACAATTGCATACTTTCATATTATTTCTATTATTTCTATATTATTTCATATTATTTCTATGATACCAAAGTCTCACTTAGATTTTTTTTTGAGTTCAAAACTTCGTAGAAGAAAGGAAATATGTTTAACAAATTAAATTTTAGAATTCATTAAAGTAAGTATGTCTTTAAAATATAATTCACGAGACTTTGTTTGTGTTTGTATATTTGTAACTTTTCAGAAAAAGAACTACAAAACCCTTACCCCTTCAGGTAGGAGACTTTCGATTTTATTATACTTAAGGGTTAGTATAGAGTAGAAAATTTACCTTGAAACTGAATACATTAGGTAGGGTCTTACAATATTCAAGAGTGTAAATAAAATAAAGGGGATCTTGTTATCTCGTGTACCACTTTTCTCAGATACAGACTTGAATATTTTGACTCCTACCGACTATAATTGTACGTAATTTTAACGGTAAAAGGGAGAGAAGAGACATAAAAATTTATAATTCGTTTTACCCGTTTCGTGACTATATTATTTTATCCGTATATGAAACAAGCACGGTATGACATCCGTACTTCCTCTATGCCGATGTTGAGTCAGTGACAGTTAGTTGTATATTATTGTAGTTTCTCGGTAATGACTTTTATACTATATTTATCGGTAAGTTCTTATAGGTAATAATTTCCTATTTTACGTCTGAATACTTTCGATTCCTAAAGAAGAAGAGGATGCAAGATGAAAAGACTCTTAGTATCTTAAAATTAGTTACCAATAGGGAAATAGAATAATAGGAAAGGATAAAAGTATAAGGAGGGAGACCTTCTGATTTTGTGAAACGTATTATAAGTTTCCGTTTAAACTTATACAATTCTCATAGACATCCAAATATATTATATATGAGTTTCATTCTATATATTATAAGTAAAGTATATAAAGACCAATAACCGGTCTAAAACCTCCACAAGAATATCGACAAAGATTAAAGGGGAACTATACGAAAACAAACGTTCTTTTAGTTTATTATAAAGATTAGGAAGGGGGATAAAAAAAGAGAAAAAATTGACATAACTGTATATTATCATATAATAAAAGGTCACATATTATATCACTAATTTGTAAATATGTGAAAAGGGGGTAAAAATTGATCTTGGGGGATAAACTCCCTTCTCCTTTTTATGCATGGGATAACCTATAAGGGACATCGAGTTTGACATTTCTTAGACGGACGCTACTTTGGACCCAAACTAGAGGCCCAGCCTTTCTAGGGGACCTCTTCCCTTACCGTTGGGTGAGGTCATAAAAACGGACCTCTTAAGGTACCTGTCTCTTCGGAACCCCCCATGTCAGGTACCCCAGCGTTTCTTAGCCTGTGGTGACTCGCTGATTGCGATTACAATGATAACCTATAAGTGGAGTCCACAGACAAAATGAAATGGAACCATTTTGGTTAATTGTAATTGAATGTCCTGTACTAAAGAAATTTTCTATCATAAGATTCCAAAAGTTGACTCCGAATTCGTCGTCGATATAAACAATGACGTGTATTTAAGGGACTCATCAGACTTCCTTCGTAAACTAGACATAAACTAAACGTCGGTTCGGTAAGTCGTTTTGACAAAGTTGTAGAAGATGATTGTACATTCGTTTCATTCACAGAAAATTCGAATAATAGTCGTGTTCACAAGAGTAGGTTACATAACCATTGTTGCTATTTTTGTTTCATGTGATTTGGTTTCCTCGTCTCGACTCGGTACCCAGGACTCTTCGAGAAAGGTATTTAGTTACGTACTACATAAAAGATATCTCATAGGTTAATTGACGTCTATTTTGAAGTCTGTACGAATTTTTAACAAAGAAGGGGATTCTTTACTGTCAACCTTTGTCGAAGAACTATTGTTAGTAATGACCGAAAATGGTAAATGATGTTTTTCGGACTGGTACCAATTTTCCAAATTAAAAATACAAAGTTACCAGTGGTTCAGTTTTTGTACCTAAATAGATGTTAACGTTTCTATCGGTATTTAAGACAATGATCACTGTCGTTAAAAGGAAGTTGATAGAATACGACTTACATTGAAATAACGATGAAGATCCTCCCTGAACTCCCGTTAAAGATAAAATGTCAGTGGCACTCAATTTGAGTGTCAGGGTTCGTCGTCAGTAAAGTCTGACCACGTATTAAATTTCTTTCTTCACGTTGTAAACCTAGCGTAAGAGGAGGCCGTGACCGGAACCATAGAACCAACGAATTAGAAGACGGTCGGGGTCGGTTAGTTATACAGACCGGACAGTCTCAGTCTAACTGTTCGACGAACGACACGTAAAAAAGAAAAAATAACGTAAGTAATAATAGCAGTGTATCACAAAAATGTAAAGGGACCACCCCTCTGACAGTTTTACGTCGACTTCAGTTATCAAACGCAAAATATTTACTCTTCAGTGATTAATCTGTGGGGAGATCGTATCAATCACGTGACTACCATATTATAGGTGAGAAAAGGATTGTTGAATAGTTCCAAGATTTTTCTCAACTATTCTTAACAAAGACCTAGACCTTGATCATTATCTTGTCACACAAGACCGGTACACAATTTCTTATTCTACACTAGATATGTTATTTCCAAATATTAAAACGAATATTTAAGTACATAACCCCATAATTACATCTCTTGTCGTGATTTATAATAAGAAAGTAAAGTTCGACCTATACCCTGTTATAGTCGTCTCATTTATGAGAGTTACCTTTCGAGACCTCAACGTCCTTGTGAATTTGTTCGAACGATACCGTCATACTAATAGTGATTTTTTTAGAGTAGGTAGAAAAATTTTTTCGTAAAGACCAATAAAGTTTCGTGTCCTGGTAGAGTTGTACTTGTTTATACATTGAATACGGTGTAATGTATTTTGACCTGACTTCAAGTATTATAAATTCATTACATAAGTCCTATTGTGAGGGTGATACCGAAGGGAACCCCCAAGTATACATTTCTTAGGTGGACGTGACATCCTCTGGACCCAAGTTAGGGACCCAGTCCTTTTAGGGGTCCTCCATTGGAACTTTTGCGTAAGGTCATAAAAACGGACCTCTTAGGGGACCCGTCTCCTCGGACCTCCCAATGTCAAGTACCACGGTGTTTGCTCAGTCTGTGCTGAGTCACTGCTTCGTGTGTATAAGCACTCAAATTTGTTATTACAGAAAACACGACCCATTATAGTCCTGACCCTGGTCTTGGGTCTTTGTCCACAGACTACTATTGAATCGTGAGTTATTTGTCGACACCTGATTCACTTCAAGTAAAATTTATATATTAGTTTCACCGTTTTTTTAAAGGTGAGTGTCATTTCGCATCGAATAATCAAAAGAGACCAAATCGGTAACGAATTAACACAGTCTGACTTTGTAATTTTTTTTTTTTTTTTTTGATATCGGGACAAAATTTTTTACCGGATTTTATAAACGGTCAATCGATTTTAAACAAAAGGTGGGATTAATTACAACATAAGGTTGGTTTATATTTCTACGTTCTGTCTATTAAATGAGTGAGAAAATGAAATAAAAGGGACTATAAACGATATTTACTGTAAATATTTACATAATATACACTAGACGAAGACATTAAATTAAGTTATAAACGTAGTATATATTTTCGTCTATTTGTCTACACGTTTGTATTCTTACTACCCTTTTATAGCTCTTTTTTACAACTATTTTAAGTTTTAATTTTCGAAATTAATTTTCAAGTTGTCTACGGGGGTTAGACAAGTGTACTAAAACAAGGAAAATGAAGAGTCTTGAAAAGTTTAATAATTAGTGAGAATTAGATACACTTTTAAAATAAACCCCCATCAACATTTAAAAGACATATCTATATTAAAATTTACTACGTAAACCTATGAAGTCATTGTAAAAGTTTACAGAAGAGTAAAATATCAAGAATTTTCAGAGATTTGACACCACAGTTTGACGAAAGATTAATTATATAGCAGATATACAATGGGTCATCTATCATAACGAACAAAGGAACTCATCTATGAATTATTCACGGAGACTTTTGACGATTTTAGAGAACGGTGTGTGGACTCCGAAAACACGGAGACATACAATTAAATCAGGAAATGGGGTGTCAGATTTTACAAAAGATTCTTAAAGTCGTACGTTTACGATCTCGGTCTAACGAACCACCTTTGAGATAGTAGTGTGGACAATGGAATCCGTATAAATTTAAGGGAGAAACGTGTCCGAGAAGTAATTTTTTTTTTTTCTTTTTTT
Source organism: Capra ibex (assembly GCA_006410555.1). Lineage (NCBI taxonomy): Eukaryota > Metazoa > Chordata > Mammalia > Artiodactyla > Bovidae > Capra > Capra ibex. The sequence goes on from SJYO01052474.1 coordinate 23,703,494, forward strand.
CCCAGGTTACGACATCGAACGTGGATGAGTAAGTTGACGTTTCTGGTCACGCGATAGGACAGTAGACAAACCTTGTCAGGAACTGTAGATCATTTACGAGGTATAGACACCAACAACATCAAGTCAGTGATTCAGCCCAGGTTCAGAAATGTTGGGATCCCCCGTATCGGGTGGTCCAAGGAGAGAGGTGAAGGTCCGTTCTTATGACTTTAACCAACAGTAAAGGAAGAGGTCCCTTAGAAGAGGTGGGTCCCTCGTTTCGGCTCAGAGGACATAACCGTCCTCCTAAACATTCGTAACTCGGGGGTCCCTTCGAGACATATAACCATCAATAATAGTAAAAATACTTAGACCTTAAACGGAAAATGTTTAATATAGTCAAAATTTTACATTCAAAAGGGAGGTCAAAGTTAAAGGACAGTGTTCGACTCGACGTTTATACAGAAAGCAAACTAAAACGAATGTTAAATTAAAAAGTAAACAAGGAACTTGTAAACCCATTACGGATTATACGTAATTATGAAGACAACCTAAGTCAAGTCAAGTCAACGATCAGCACAGACTGAGAAACGTTGGGGTACTTAGTGTCGTACGGTCCGGAGGGACGGGTAGTGGTTGAGAGCCTCAAGTGAGTTTGAGTGTAGGTAGTTCAACCACTACGGTAGGTCGGTAAAGTAGGAGACAGTAGGGGAAGAGGAGGACGTGGTTTAGGGGGTGTCGTAGTCTCAGAAAAGGTTACTCAGTCGAGAAGCGTAGTCCACCGGTTTCATGACCTCAGAGTCGAAGTTGTAGTCATGAAGGTTTCTTGTGGGTCCTGACTAAAGGAAATCTGACCTGACTAACCTAGAGGAACGTCAGGTTCCCTGAGGGTTCTCAGAAGAGGTTGTGGTGTCAAGTTTTCGTAGTTAAGAAACCGTGAGTCGAAAGAAGTGTCAGGTTGAGAGTGTAGGTACGTACTGGTGACCTTTTTGGTATCGAAACAAATCTACCTGGAAACAACCGTTTCATTGCAAAGACGAAAAGTTATACGACAGATCCAACCAGTATTGAAAAGAAGGTTCCTCATTACCAGATAATTAAAGTACCGACGTCAGTGGTAGACGTCCCTAAAACCTCGGGGGTTTTTATTTCAGACTGTGACAAAGGTGACAAAGGGGTAGATAAAGGGTAGTACACTACCCTGGTCTACGGTACTAGAAGCAAAAGACTTACAACTCGAAATTCGGTTGAAAAGTGAGAGGAGAAAGTGAAAGTAGTTCTCCGAAATATCAAGAAGTGAAAGACGGTATTCCCACTGTAGTAGAAGAATAGACTCCAATAACTATTAGGAGGGTCGTTAGAACTAAGGTCGACCACGAAGAAGGTCGGGTCGTAAAGAGTACTACATGAGACGTATCTTAAATTTGTTCGTCCCACTGTTATATGTCGGAACTACATGAGGAAAAGGAAAAACCTTGTTCAGACGACAAGGTACAGGTCAAGATTGACAACGAAGGACTGGACGTATATCCAAAGAGTTCTCCGTCCAGTCCACCAGACCATGAGGGGAAAGAAATCTTAAAAGGTGTCAAATAACACCAGGTATGTCATCTTCTGTAACCATATCAGTTATTTCGTCTTTATCTACAAAAAGACCTTGAGAGAACGAAAAAATTACTAGGTCACTTACAATCGTTAAACTAGAGTCCAAGGAGACGGAAAAGATTTTGGTCGAACTTGTAGACCGTCAAGTAGGTATGTCAGTCGTTTTTGTTCTGGCCCTCGACTGACACCGAGTCTAGTAATTGAGGAATAATGGTTTAAGTCTGACTTTAACTTCTTTCACCCCTTTTGGTGATCTGGTTAGTCCCTACTGGATTTAGTTTAGGGAATACTAATACGTCACCTTCACTCTTTATCTAAATTCCCGGATCTAGACTATCTATCTCACGGATTACTTGATACCTGCCTCCAAGCACTGTAACATGTCCTCTGTCCCTAGTACTGGTAGGGGTACCTTTTCTTTACGTTTTATCGTTTGACCGACAGACTCCTCCGGAAGGTTTATCGACACTTTTCTTCTCTTCGTTTTTCGTTTCATCTTTTCCTTTTTATATTCTCAAGGTTTCTTATAGTTCCTCTCTATTCTTTCGGTAGGAGTCTCTAGTTACGTTTCTTTATCTCCTTTTCTTGTCTTACCCTTTCTGATCTCTAGAGAAGTTCTTTTAATCTCTATGGTTCCCTTGTAAAGTACGTTTCTACCCGAGCTATTTCCTGTCTTTACCAGACCTGGATTTTCTTCATCTTCTATAATTCTTCTCCACCGTTCTTATGTGTCTTGACATGTTTTTGTTCGAAGTGCTGGTTCTATTAGTGCTACCACACTAGTGAGTGGATCTCGGTCTGTAGGACCTTACACTTCAGTTCACCCGGAATCTTTCGTAGTGATACTTGTTTCGACCTCCTCTACTACCTTAAGATCAACTCGACAAAGTTTAGGACTTTCTACTACGAAACTTTCACGCCGTGAGTTATACGGTCGTTTAAACCTTTTGAGTGTCACCAGTGTCCTGACCTTTTCCAGTCAAAAGTAAGGTTACAGTTTCTTTCCGTTACGGTTTCTTACGAGTTTGATGACGTGTTAACGTGAGTAGAGTGTATGATCATTTTATTACGAGTTTAAGAAAACCCATAAGTATATATTTAATTACAAAAACAAAGTTCCCCGAGTGTTAAACCTACTTATTCCCTTTATTTTAATATTTAAGATCAGATTAAATCACCTCTTACTTGAGTCCCCTTTCATACCTTCATGTATTAAAGTTTTTCAAATTTTTTATTGGTACTCTCAAAATTTTATATCTTCAAAATTTTAGATTCCTGTAGAATACTCGGTTCACGACGATGGATATTTCAGTTTCATAGTATGTGACCGTAAGTTATAAAATAAGAATTATTGTATATAAAGGGTAAAAGTTATTATACGGATACTTTTAGAAGATGTACCGAGACTAAAATACTCGTAGTTTCTAATTAAAGAAATCTGTTTAACATTCACAAAAAATCTATTTTCAGATACAATTCTAAGAGTATAAAAAGTACAGATGTAGATTTTATGGAACTCTCTTAATAAAAATCTACGTCTAAAATTTATTATTATAAACACTAATAAAAAGAGTGATGAATATAGTCAGGTCAAGTCAGCGATCAACACAGGCTGAGAAACACTGGGGTATTTAGCGGCGTTCGGTCCGGAGGAACATGTAGTGGTCGATGACCTCAAGTGAGTTTGAGTACAGGTAGTTCAGTCACTACGGTAGGTCGGTAGAGTAGGAGACAGCAGGGGAAGAGGAGGACGGGGGTTAGAGAGGGTCGTAGTCTTAGAAAAGGTTACTCAGTTGAGAAGCGTACTCCACCGGTTTCATGACCTCAAAGTCGAAATCGTAGTAAGGAAGGTTTCTTTAGGGTCCCAACTAGAAGTCTTACCTGACCAACCTAGAGGAACGTCAGGGTCCCTGAGAGTTTTCATAAGAGGTTGTGGTGTCAAGTTTTCGTAGTTAAGAAGTCGCGAGTCGGAAGAAGTGTCAGGTTGAGAGTGTAGGTATGTACTGATGACCTTTTTGGTATCGGAAACAACCATTTCATTACAGAGACGAAAAGTTATACGATAGATTCATTACAGAGACGAAAACTTATATGATGGATCCAACCGGTATTGAAAAGAATATATTGTTATGAATTTTTGTAAAAGAGAATACGAACTACTTTTTACCGTATAAAAATAATAAAGTGAAAAATATGAATTTAAAAATAAAAATTTGTCTATTTTAAAAGTGTCCCAAGTTTTAAAATTACGATTTGTTCGTGACATAGTCAATTTATAATAACACATTATTTCGTGGGGTCTTATTTTCGTAGGGATTTACCTTTCCGAATTTTATCGTGGATAAATGAGTATAAAAATATTAAAGGTACTATTGACTCGTTAGACGAACCTATCAAAGTCGACCTGAGTGAGTACGTGCACACGAGTAAACTACCATACTCGATTGTCGACAGAACAACTCTTATCCGAATCGATACTATTTAGTAAAAAAAGATGAATAAAAAGTACAGGATTTCTGAATAAACACTTAGCTTAAAATTTTAAGTAACTAGATTCTAAAATAGGAATAATAAAAAAAAAACAAAGAGACCTGTAATAACTAAACAAGAAATTTATGAAACTTCAACCACGAAAAAATTACATAAGTAAACATACTAAAATACACACAAATACATATGTATATACGTATGTATATAAAAAATAGAGTGACGATCTAAAGTATACATACAAAACAGTAACAACAAATCAACGATTCAACACAGACTGAGGAAACACGGGGGTACCTGACATCGACAGGTCCGAGAGACAGGTACCCTACATGGTCCGTTCTTACGACCTCACTCAACGGTAAAGGAGGAGGTCCCCTAGAAGGGTTGAGACCCTAGTTTGGGTCCAGAAGACTTAATGTCCACCTAAGGAGTGACAGACTCGGTGTTCCCTTCAGGTGCAAACCAGTATACAACGGTAGTAGTAGTGAAATACACGTACGAGTCAGCGAGTTAGTACAGACTGAGAAACACTGGGTTACGTAACATCAGACGGTCCAAGGAGAGAAGTACCCTAAGAGGTCCGTTCTTATAACGTCACCCGTCGGTAAGGGAAGAGGTCTCCTAGAAGGGTTAGGTCCCTAATTTGGGTCCAGAGGAAGTGACATCCGTCTAAGAAATGACAGATTCGGTGGTCCCTTCGGGGTAATAATGAAAAATGACAGTAGATTATCAATTAATACCATTTACAAGATGTCCTAGAATTTTCTTCTACGTACACAAAATATATATTAGACGAAATAAGTCATACGTAAACTCAATATTTTAGAATAGAGAATGAGATAGTACTTTTCGTTATTCAAGTCCTCAAATTTACATTATATTCATGAATATATACTACACTAAGTATTACTTCTATACTGTCAATTATAATTAGAAGTTTCCTTTTAGATATCTTTTATATCCACATCTAAAGATTTCCTTTATGTTAAAAACGAGAAACTTGGGAGTTTACACCATAAAACAACACCATCAGGATCGTTTAATTATGTGTACCAGTACAAAATAAATTAATTATTTATTTATCTTACATACTTTCAGTACCACGTAAGTTTGATAACTACTGCACAATCGATATTTGTTTCATGAAAAGAAACCAGATATCAGTAGTTTCGATTTTTATAGTTAAGTAAAAAATTTTCTCCCACGTAAATATTTATATTTTGTATCAATTATGATTTATTTGTAACTATCAAATTAGTGCTTTATGGATTGAATAAGTATGATATATATTAATCCATCTTTAATAAGGAAAAAATTTTTTTATAGAAAAAGGTTTAAACGGAGAAAAATTCCCAAGACATACGTCTAGTCATTTGTTATCAATCTTGACCTGAACATTGTTGTCTGACCAAGGTTTATCCTTTTCCTCATGTAGTTCCGACATATAACGGTGGGACGAATAAATTGAATATACGTCTCATGTAGTACTCTTTGAGACCCGACCTTCTTCGTGTTCGACCTTAGTTCTAACGACCCTCTTTATAGTTATTGGAGTCTATACGTCTACTGTGGTGGGAATACCGTCTTTCACTTCTCCTTGATTTCTCGGAGAACTACTTTCACTTTTTCTTCTCGCTTTTTAAACCGAATTTCGAGTTGTAAGTCTTTTGCTTCTAGTACTGTAGGCCAGGGTAGTGAAGTACCGTTTACCTACCCCTTTGTCACCTGTGTCACAGTCTGAAATAAAAAAAGTCGAGGTTTTAGTGACGTCTACCACTAACGTCGGTACTTTAATTTTCTGGGAATGAGGAACCTTCTTTTCAATACTGGCTGGATCTCTCGTATAATTTTTCGTCTCTGTAATGAAACGGCTGATTCCAGGTAGATCAGTTCCGATACCAAAAAGGACACCAGTACATACCTACACTCTCAACCTGATATTTCTTTCGACTCGTGACTTCTTAACTACGAAAACTTGACACCACAACCTCTTGTGAGAACTCTCAAAGAACCTGACGTTCCTCTAGGTTGGTCAGGTACGATTTCCTTTAGTCATGACCCATAAGTAACTTTCCTGACTATGACTTCGACTTTCAGGTTATGAAACCGGTGAACTACGTTTTTCGACTGAGTAAACTTTTCTGGGACTAAGACCCTTTCTAACTCCCGTCCTCCTCTTCCCCTACCGTCTCCTACTCTACCGACCTACCGTAGTGGTTGAGCTTCCTGTACCCAAACCCACCTGAGGCCCTCAACCACTACCTGTCCCTCCGGACCGTACGACTCCAAGTGACCCAGTGTTTATCAACCTGTACTGACTCGCTGACTTGACTTGACTTCCCAAGACACAAGGATAAAACCACGTCACCGTTTCTTAAGTGGAAGGTTTACGTCCTCTGTGATAAACTAGGGACCCAACCCTTCTAAGGGATCTCATCTTTTACCGTGAATAAGGTCATAAGAACGGATCTTTTAAGGTACCTGTCTCCTCGGACCACTCGATGTCAGGTACCCCAACATTTCTCAGTCTGTGTTGACACAATGACTCGGGTGTGTGTGTATGCGTAAGAATAAAATTTCCCTTGAGAACTTCCCAAACGAGTCCACGAAGCTGGACCTTTTAAGTCAATAAAAAGTAACATGAATTTTTCTTACGAAGTCTTATGACGTCTTAATTTCAATCACTACAGTGACAGTCTAGGCTTACGATTAAGAGGAAGGTTACAGTCCTTCATATTCCGTAGTACCTTGGTACGCTCCTCGTAAGACCTAGACCGAAGATCATCTTAGGTAAAACCCAGAGTCTTCAGGATGATAACTAAGGAACATTTTACTCACTTTTTCTGTAGTGAAGAGGACAAGAAAGATGAGTTGTGTTTGATGGAACACCTGAGTAGTCGTTGAGATTCTATCACATATTGTTACCACTCAGGACGTCCAGAAGTTGTTGACACAGGTACTTATCCATGACGAAGTCAGTTACCTTTAAGAATATTTCCTATAGACACCAACGTTTCTATTTAGTTTGTCGATTTCTTTGTAATTTTTACATTTTCTTATCACCACTCGAGGTTTGTTGAACCGTGTATAAATAAGTCGTCTGTTTCCCTATTTTGAATCTTAACCGTCCGTAAAAGACATCTTTTGGAGTACCCCGTAAACAGGGGAAATCCATAAGGGATTTACTCTCTCTTCTTTGCCCCAAAGACTTTTACCACCGGTTGGAAACTTTAGAGTGTGAACTAAAAATTTTATATTTAGTGGAGGGGAGTGAAGTACTACTTGAAAATCTAAAAACTCTGTTTATGTCTCTCTCCCTTTCTCTTTTACTGGGAAAAGACTACAACTATTACACCTGATTAAGGAACTTCTTGACAATAACATTCTTTAATATGTCTTATTAAGTATATAGTTGTTTGTAAAGATGTTGTTTACTATTAGTATCATCGTCATAGGTAATACTAGGGAATGTGAAACACTTCTCGCATTGATTACACAGTTAACCCTCCGAGTGTGTTAACTAAAAAGGCACAACTGGTAATCTAGTAGAGATTAAACAGATTTTTAAGACAGTACAAATTATCAAGAGAAAATAATTTCTCACATAATGGTATAACAGTGTAGTCTTCTCGTGTCTTACCTCTTTTTATTATTCCAAATACAAAAATATAAAGATGTACAAGGTTGTCTTCGAATTTATGTACACAGAAGTTATAGATAGAAGGAATAAAGGAATGGGTATGAATGTTGTGTGAGTATGTGTGGGTTGTCTATGTGTAGGGTATACACACACACACAATCATCGAGTCAGGACCTGACGTCGGACGGTCCAAGGAAACAAGTACCTTAGGAGGTTTGTTCCTATAACCTCACCCGTCGGTAAAGGAAGAGACCCCCTAGAAGGGCTGGGTCCCTGGTTTGGACCCAGAGACGAAATGGTAGACTCGGTGGTCCCTTCAGGTACGGGGAAAATACGTACATGTTGAGGTTAGAAAACTATGAGAATGAAGCCATTAATACGTCGATTATTCCCCGACCGGATTAGACAGATCAGGTTTAACCTTTTGTATGAAATTTTTTAAGTACACTATTTTATCAAATTTTACGGTTGTGTATTTCTGTCTCTCTTTACTTGCTTTATCGTCATACGACTATTTAAATGATTACAATACTTAGTGTCACAGATATCTGTCACTGAATTATTGATCTATAACAGTTCGTTTGTGAGTAAACCTTTTTGGATATCGATTGTTATCTGAGAGGGATTCTAGTTCCAGTTTATGTTCCTATATAAGAAAATAGTCAAAATATATTATAAATTAAACTACGGGTTCGGTCACTTTATTTCGTTATTTTATTCTTATATAATAGTTTTCCTTCATCATTTTGATGGGTAAGTGTTTCTGTATTATGAAATTAATTTTCCAGAATTCCCTCTTTGTTTTTGAATCTTACTTATTCACTGTAAACTTTCCGTATGTTAAATTTCCGTTTTTAATTGGTGTAAGAAGGATATAACCGTAATGTACTAATCTTTTTCCTTTTTTCTTAGTAATTTTATTTTATAAATCCTTATTAAAAGTGTTTCCTATACGTTTTATAGGTGTTACTGTCGATTTTTGTCTTTTCATAAGTGTTCTTTTTTTTAATCAAAATTATTTAATTTTTATATATAATATAAGTAGTAATTTTAACGTAAGATTTTCACAGGTAAGAAAGGTTACACTAGGTATTCTAAATTCCGTTATGTTTAGTATTAGGGTTCTACAAAAAGTCACCTTTATCTGTTTTGTTGAAATTTTAGTACCATCGAATCTGCCATTTCTTAGTGTGACGTTAAGTCCTCTGGACCCAAGCTTGGGACCCAGTCCTTCTAGGGGACCTCTTCCCTTTCCGATGGGTGAGGGTATAAGAACGGACCTCTTAAGGTACCTGTCTTCTCGGATCGTACCCCCAGCGTTTCTGAACCTGTACTGAGTTGTTGGTGTTAGGTATATTTTTACTTTTCCTAGATTCTATAAGAAATTTATCTTCTTTCTTCAACCTGTAATTCATATGTCATTTTGTTATCATTAGTTTTATCACATTATACATATTCATTCGTTTACCTCTATCTTGTCTTTATCTGTGAGCATATCTCAGTCAATTGAAGTTTTTTCACAGTCTCGTTAAGTTACCCCTTTACTTTCAAAGAATTATTATCGTGAATTACCACGATCTTTTGAACCGATAGTTGAACCTTTTATCTATGTTCTTTGTTTGGTATGTGAATGGAGGATAATAAGTATTTAATTAAACGCTGTCTGGTGAATAAATACACATTTTGATCTATATATATCGTAGATCTTCCCTTGTGTGTTCTTATTTCGGCACTTGATTCTCGTCCGTTTCTGAACAAACTTTATTGGATTTTGTGTACTAACTATTCAATTTGATATAATTTATGGAGTACAGTAGGTTTATGTAATAATATTCTTATTACTCCGTACCTGAGTCTCCTTTTTTTACATTTTATACATAGACCACTTCTTCAAAATAGTGTATATTAGTTTTGTAGAGTCAAGTTATGTTTACTGTTTCTTAGATTATTCTTTTAATAGTTTCATAAACTTATATGTGAAGAGTTTCACTATATTTACTCCATGGTTATCAGTGTATTTATACTTAATTTAGTTGTTTTACACTTTATTTTGTTATTATTCCATGGTGATGTGTGTATGATCTTCCCGTTCATATTTTTTTCAAAGACATCTTTTGACCGTTTTACACTGTGTTAATATCGAGAGGAAATAACTTCTACTCGTCCACGATTACTTTCATTTGTATGTTGATTATATAATGTTTCTTTTATGAGAGAATTTATAAGTGGGTTCTCTTTATTACTATCTCCAGGTATCTTTGTGAATACGTACTTTTAAATATCGTTGTAATGGATCTGATCAAATAAAGGTTTGAACTATTAATGTGTTTACGGTTTGGTGTCCCTTACCTATTGATTGACACAACATAAGTATGTTACCTGATAATGGGTTATTATTGTTAATCGTTGATGACTATATATTTCGATTTACATATTAAGATTTTACGAAATACTACCCACTTTGTAAACCCTTATTTTCTTATAATTTCATACAAAAGTATGTCTACTTAAAGATCTTATCTATTTTAATTAGACACCACTTCTTATTATTTTGTTTACCAGCGGAGATTCCTCTACAACCAACCTACTTCGTGTTTGACCATAGTTCTAATAGACCTTTTTATAGTTATTGAAGTCTATACGAAGTCATTATGTACTTGGAACTTGAAAGTCTACAAGTTCGACCAAAATCCTTTCCGTCTCCTTGGTCTCTAGTTTAACGATTGTAGACGTCCTAGTACCTTTTTCGTTCTCTCAAGGTTTTTTTGTAGTAAAGACAAAACAACTCATACGGTTTCGGAAACTGAGACACATAGTGTTATTTGACACCTTTTAAGACTTTCTCTCCCCTTATGCTCTGGTGGACTGGACGGAGAACTCTTTGGATATACGTCCAGTCCTTCGGTGTCAATCTTGACCTGCACCTTGTTGTCTGACCAAGGTTTATTTTTTTCCTCATGCAGTTCCGACATATGACCGTGGGATGAATAAATTGAATATACGTCTCATGTAGTACTCTTTGCGACCCGACCTATTTCGTTTTCGACCTTAGTTCTAACGGTCCTCTTTATAGTTATTAGAGTCTATACGTCTACTGTGGTGGGAATACCGTCTTTCACTTCTCCTTGATTTTTCGGAGAACTACTTTCACTTTGTCCTCTCACTTTTTCGACCGAATTTCGAGTTGTAAGTCTTTTGTTTCTAGTACCGTAGACCAGGGTAGTGAAGTACCCTTTATCTACCCCTTTGTCACCTTTGTCACAGTCTTAAATAAAACCCCCGAGGTTTTAGTGACGTCTAACACTGACGTCGATACTTTAATTTACTACGAATGAGGAACTTTCCTTTTAATACTGGTTGGATCTATCGTATAACTTTTCGTCTCTGTGACGAAACGGTTGTTTCCAGGTAGATCAGTCCGATACCAAAAGGGTCACCAGTACATACTACACTCTCAACCTGGCACTTCTTTCGACTCACGGCTTCTTAACTACGAAAACTTGACAGCACAACCTCTTCTGAGAACTCTCAGGGAACCTGACATTCCTCTAGGTTGGTCAGGTAAGACTTCCTCTAATCCCTAAAGAAACCTTCCTTACTACAATTTCGACTTTAAGGTCATAAAACCGGTGGAGTACGTTTCTCAACTGAGTAACCTTTTCTGAGACTACCACCCACCCTAACCCCCGTCCTCCTCTTCCTCTACTTTCTCCTATTCTACCGACCTACCGTAGTGGTTGAGTTAGCTGTACTCAAACCCACTTGAGACCCTCAACCACTGACTGTCCCTCCGGACCGCACGACGCTAAGTACCCCAGCCTTTCTCAACCTGTGCTGAGTCGCTAACTTGACTTGACTTGACTACGTCCACTGTGGTGAATACCGTCTCTCGCTTCTCCTTGATTTCTCGGAGAACTACTTTTACTTTCTGAACCGTATAGTTCAACTACCTTAACTCAAATTCGTTCGAGGTCCTTAACCACTACCTGTCCTTTCGGACCGCACGACGTCTAGTAGTCCAACTTTCTCAGTCTGTGTTGACTCTTTGACTCGACTTGACTCTCTCTCCAAACCGTCCCTACCCTTTACCTGTAAAGGAAACCACTAGTTTATGAGATATAAACCTATCTTTACATCCAGATAGACAATTTTGTCTATTTTAGGGTGGGTTTTCATACACATAAAATTAAATGAATTTAAAATACAGTTTCTTTTAGACATTCCTTTGTATTTTCCTGTGTACCGTATTAGTGTGAATATTTAAAACCACGAAGAGATCGAGACTACCATTTCTTAGACGGACGTTACACCCTCAGAATGTAAGTCAGGGACCCAGTCTACTAGGGGACCTCTTCCCCTACCGATGGGTGACGTCATAAGAACGAACTATTTAAGGTACCTGTCTCCCCGGACCGCCCAATGTCAGGTACCCTAGTGTTTCTCAACCTGTACTGTCTCGTGTCGCTGATTGTCAAAGTGAAAGTATTTTTCTACAAACCCACTGATTATTTTTATTTGTATCTTTCTTTTATTTGGTTATTTCTACTCTAGTTCCAGAAAATTCACGTGTCTTTAACCCAGTTAAATAGAAAATTTAAAGGATATCTAACTTTTATAGTTTTTGATACTTTCTTGATTTTTCTTGTCACACTTTAGTCTTTGTGAATTTAGGATAAAGAACATACATTCACCGTAAGGATGGTAAGGTAAATATTTTAATAACGGTTATTAACAAGAGGAGTAAAACAAAAGGACCATCCCTTTTTTTTATACACTTTTAACGTCCCTCATTCACTGTCACAAGATTGTCTATAACATTAAATTAAATCGTTCAAATTATTGTATCTCGACTTTAACACTGGGTTCACATAATTTACTACTTATTTAATAGTAAACTTTCCACTTTTGTATCACATAATACAGATAGTTTTGACCACTGATCCCGCGTATAAATGAAATAAAAGATAGATAAGTTGTAACATTTTATCCTTCGATATGGTTAAACTGTAAAAAAATCACTAAGATTTAAGTAATATAAAGGGAGATAATAAAAACTTATAACCTCCTACGTTTATATTTATGTGTAAAACAATGTAATTTTTTTCCTTTTCTTTTAATATTTCCTTTTCAGTAAATTACAAAACCAAAATCCAGTAAATAAAGAGGTACGTACTCCTCTTCAATTTGTTACGATAGACTTTTCTTATAATAGGACATTATTTCCTTAGTCTAAAAAATTTTTAGTTCCATATTTAATATTCTTTTCGAGGAGATTGTATGTGAAAAACATTAAGAAAAAATTTCACATACGAATTTAATAATGTTTCTTAATAAACATAATAAATTTAATAATGTGTCAAAGTGTCTGAAAGTAGATTTCATAAATTTTCAACCTTTAAAATAAGTTATATACTGTCGTTTACGTATAAATCTTATATTATATCCTTGTTTAAAAACAGGAAGATATTTTTATTACTTTAGTTAACGTGACAATTCAAATTCTTTAAGTGAAAATGGACTTTCTTTTAAGGAAGAGATGGTTTCCTGTCGTCTTTCCTAATTAGATTTAATCTCACGTTTTCTCATTAGAGGTTATACAATAGTCATAAAGAGTTAAAGAACTCCGATAAAGAATATCCGACAAAAAATGTAAAAATTAATGTAAAATTAAAATAACTTTTACAAAAATACATCGAACTTTATATTTTATTTGAAGTAAACCTTTTCATTTTAGGGAGACAGAAAATGTATAATTTAAATAATAGTAATATCATTTACCTTAAACGATAACGGTTAATCCCTTTTGTAAAACACTCCGACCTCTACTCTGTACTCTACCCTTGGATTGGGTCGTTTCCATTGAAGTCTCAAGAGAACTGGTGTTTATCACACGGGTCCACTGGTACAGAATTATTCATTTCACCTAAGTTAAACGACACGGACGATCAAAAAACGAAAGGAAGTTCCTCGACACTGTCTGTCATATCCCGGACGCCCCCTAACAAGCATGGGAGGGTGACCACTATAGACAGTAACGCAGAACAAGGACAAGGGACCGAACTGTCCTTAAGACGAAGTCCCAACTCTTACCAACCCTTGGATCGGGTAAAGACGGACAGTCGGAACAACTGTCCATCTGTGCCCTCGACGGGAGAAATCACAGTAGATCGAGTCGAAGATCTTCGTGGTCTTATCTCCAAAAGAAAAGGTGACTTGTTTCCCCTCAGGTGCTGTGTCTTTACACTGCGGAATTGACGACGGTGAGTTAAGACGAAACAATTAAGTTGTCTAACAGGGAGGGTGGTGAGGACCGAATCTAGTCGTGAATTGGTCATACGTTTAGATTTACTTAGGAGATCTGAGTTGTTATGACTCACAAAGTGGTATGAGGTCCGTATGTGTACACACACCCGATTCAGTGAAGTCGACACAGGTTCAGAAACACTGGACTACCTGACATCGGACGGTCCGAGGAAACAGGTACCCTAAGAAGTCCGTACTTATGACCCCACCCAACGGTAAAGGATGAGGTCCGTTTGTGTATGTCTACCAATTTTCCCAGAAGGGTTTGAGTAGAGTAATAATTTAAGGACACAATCGAACCCGAAGATTCTGTTTACATAGTATCTGACCTGACGATAAAAAGTCTCAAGACCTCCGACCTTAAGATTCTAGTTATACGGTCGATTAATTTAAGGACCAATTCTCAGGAGAAAGACCTAAACGTTCACCGGTGGAAAACCGACATAGGAGTGAACTACCATCGAGTCTACCATTTCTTAGACGAACGTTACGTCCTCTGGTCCCAAGCTAGGGGACCCAGTCTTTCTAGGGGACCTCTTCCCTTACTGTTAGATGAGGTCATAAGAACGGACGGTTGATGGTGTCTGTCTCCTCGGACCGTTAGATGTCAGGTACCCAATCTTTCTGTCAGCCTGTGTTGACTCACTGATTGTGAGTGAACTACTTCTGTCTCTCCGAGATCAAAGAAAGAAAATATTATTCTTGTGATTGGAATAGGAGTATTGGAGAAGATAGAGAGTAATGAAAGGGTTTCGGGGTAGAGAATGAACCCTTAACGTCAAGTAACGTAACCCCTAACCTCAAGGTTGTACACTTAAACTTCCCCCCCCTCCCGTATTTGTGAGTCATGTATTGTGAGGTACGGAATAAAATTTAAGAAGTAGAGAATTTATGATCGTAATCACAAATTGTATAGATTAAATAAAACACATTCCTATAATTAATAACCTAGTACCGTTAAGTTAAGTCAAGGGTATTTTACTCGATAATAAAATGACTCAAGTCATTGTATTCGTCATAAGAAATCTTTGTGACTTAATATTTGCAACTCAACTAATAAGAAGTCAAAGTAGTGGAAATGTCACAGATATAATATTATGTACGAAAGAATAATATTTAAAAGTGTAACAAATATATAGTTAAACGGATATTGTAACCCTCGATGAACTTTCGGTTTTCACATTGAATAATTAAAAACAGGTGAAGTAAATACTGTTAAATACCTTGTTTCGTCCGTGACTCATTTACACAAATCTCATAACTTACTTACCGTGTTTAATAGTTTATATATTACACGTTTTCTCGTTTTATACCTTGAATAGTATTATGTAAATAGTAAATTAATATATTTGATATTAATACCGAAACATTTTAAATATGATTGTAAACCCGTTTCTGATTTTCTTATCGTCCCTTTTACTCTTGTCTGACTAAACAACCCCTATCATTTTTACTCGAAAAGATACAAAGACTAAAGATAAGTTTACTAGTATAATAAAACCGTTATTCGTTCTATATTCTTTTTACGATACTTATAATGTACTCTACATTACTCAAGATACAGATATAATACGTCGACAAAGATAAAGGGGTTCTACCCAACCCACACTAATAGGGATATTAGTGAGATCGGTTACTTTAATATTGATCGATTTCCTGTTTACTCAGTCGAAAAGTGTAGTCCACCGTGAGTCGAAAGAAATATCAGGTTGAGAGTGTAGGCATGTACTGGTGACCTTTTGGGTATCGGAACTGATCTACCTTAAAACAACTGTTTCATTACAGAGACGAAAACTTAAACGAGAGATCCAACCAGTATTGAAACGAAGGTTCCTCATTCATAGAAAATTAAAGTACCGACGTCAGTGTTAGACGTCACTAAAACCTCGGGGGTTTTATTTCAGTCGGTGACAAAGGTGACGAAGGGTTAGATAAACGGTACATCACTACCCTGTCCTACGGTACTAGAAGCAAAAAGACTTACAACTCGAAATTGGGTTGAAAAAGTGAGAGGAGAAAGTGAAGGTAGTATAATATAATTTCTCTTAATTTAATAACTAATCTACCTTTCTTCGTGTAATAACTAATATATACAATTATAAAATGATTCATAATTCTAGATCACATTACTGTAAACAATAAGATTAGGGCATCGAGAGGACATCCATTCAAGTTAGGATGTAAATAAAAACTCTATTCCTAATACATTTATCTTAGAGGAAGTTTATTACATTGAGATACTCATTTCCATCTGATTTTCATAATCGGAAAAATTAAGTTTACGAGTAAAAATTATCATTATAGAAAGAAGGAGAGTAGATCATTACTGAAAAATAAATGATAAAGTACTACATATAAAATGGTAATTTTAATATCATACATATAAAACACACGATATATTAATACGTTATACTGTATATAGATAATTATATGATAATATGTATTTTCTACATTTAAAATCTTACTTTCAATTTATAAAATCGTAAGTTTTAACATCGATTAAACATTTGGGTAGATTGTAACAAATTTTATCTCATCTCGGAGAGTTCCCGGAGACAATTCAGAGAAAGACTGTGGGTTCCTGACTTTTTAATGACCTTTGTTCTTCAATGTCTAAGAGTCTTTTTGGTGTAGGATATCTTCGTGTCGACTGGGTCTATATTGACACCTGGTCTTATCTATACTCGGGTTGGGGAGAAAGGACAAGGAACGGGAAACTTTGAGTTATTTTTCTGAGTTTAAGGGTGAGAGGACTCGGTTCTAGTGAGACAGACCGGGGAAACGAGGGAACTTCTCACTTATTTTCGAGACAAAGAAGGGAATTATTATGAAGACACTTAATAAAGTGGTAGACGTAACCGTATGAGTTGTATTGACCATAGATATTTAAAAATGAAGAAATTAGACAACAACAACAAACAGTGATTCAACACAGGTCGAGAAACGGTGGGGTACCTGACACATCGGGTGGTCTGAGGAGACAGGTACCCTAAAAGGTCCGTTCTTATGACCTCACCCAATGGACAAAGAGAAGAGGTCCCTAGAAGGACCGGGTCCCTTGTTTGGGCACAGAGGACGTAACCGTCCTCCTAAGAAATGGTGACTCGGTGGTCTCTTCGGGTCAACAAATGTCACACACGATTCAAGAAATCAACACAGACTGAAAACCCCTGGGATACCCGACATCGGACGATCCGAAGAGTCCGGTATGCTAAGAGATCCGTTCTTATTACCTACCCCAACGGTACGGGAAGAGGTCCCCTAAAAGGACTGGGTCCCTAACTTTGACATAGAGAAGACAGAGGACGTAACTGTCCGTTCAAGAAAAAGGTTGTTGTGGTAGATCCTTCGGGTAAGAAGTTTTATCACTTTACTTCACTTCAGCGAGTCAGTACAGGTTGAGAACCACTGGGGTACCTGACATCGGTTGGTCCGAAGAGACAGGTACCCTAAAAGGTCCGTTCTTATGACCTCACCCAACGATAAAGGAAAAGGTCCTCTAGAAGGGTTGGGTCCCTAACTTGGGTCCAGAGGGTGTTACGCTCGTCTGCGAAATGGGAGACTCGGGGGTCCCTTCGGGGTAAGAAGTCTTAGTCAAGTCAAGTCAAGTCAACGAGTCCGCACAGACTGAAAAACACTGGGGGTACTTAGCGTCGTACGGTCCGGAGGAACAGGTAGTGGTTGAGGTCCTCAAGTGCGTCTGAGTGCAGGTAACTCAGTCACTACGGTAGGTCGGTAGAGTAGGAGACAGCAGGGGAAGAGGAGGACGGGGGTTAGGGAGGGTCGTATCTCAGAAAAGGTTACTCAGGTGAGAAGCGTACTCCACCGGTTTCATGACCTCAAAGTCGAAATCGTAGTAAGGAAGGTTTCTTTAGGATTTACCACGATTTATTACTTAATACCGTTTTTTCTCTTATATTAAAACTGAAAGAAAAGTTGGGGCGACTATTAAAGTTTCAGGGTAACTGGATGAGAGTTCGATAGTAATAAAGGTATTGATCTTATCGTTAAAGTCAAATTACTGTTAAAACTGTTTGACGGACTATTTCATTATCACCTAATGTATTTACATGGAAATGTAACTATTTAAAAGAGTCCGAGGGGACGAGGGTTAAGTGTATCTACACTTCCATAACTGACACCGTGGTGTTGTACTCAAACTTACTGAAGTACCGAGACAGGGTCGTTGTCGATAGTCCGGTGTGTTCCTAACGGTACGGTTACTCTGATTATCGTTTCTAAATTTTACTGACCGTACGGGTCGGGTCTTTTATAACTTACTTACAAGTACTGATAAGTGACCTTAGGTCCTGTTGTATAATACCTTTAAAATTCAAGAAACACACTCTTTGTGTCTATACTCTGTTTTATTATGTACTATGTATACTTAGACGATTTTGTTTTTATAACAGAATTAAAGGGAAAAGGAGATACTAGACTCGTGACAAACTTAAGGTACAGTCAAAGAACTTTATGTATAAATAATCGTTTAGTCACTAATGCATCTATAAGTCATAATCAAGTCAGTCAATATAAAATTCTTCTTTCACCGATGTGTGAGGTCATAAGAACGGACCTCTTAAGGTATCTGTCTCTTCGGGGTACCCGATGTCGGGTACCCCAACATTACTCAACCTGTAGTGACTCACTGATTGTGAAAGTGAAAGTTCGTAACAACATCGACAACTTGTCAATGAACCATTACTTTTCAGTTCTTTGTTTGTTAGGAACGGGAATACTTGGAATGATATTTGGTATTCATTTATTTTTATTTTTCTTATACATATAGTATACAGTCTCAATCTGAGTAAGATACTTCTATTGTTTTGTTCCCCCCTTTTCCCCGTTTATCTCACTGGGTTACCCCGAAACGACAAAATATTTTCTATTAGTCCTTTCTGAGAAACTATTCTACTATTTCTTGTTATTGTAATTCTTATACTGTGACCGATTCACCTATAGTTCCCCTTCTTTTTATCATTATGTAGATGACACTGAACTCGTTCTATTCACCCTTACCCCTTTTTCTCTATCATTCTCGGTTTACTAAATCCCAAAACATCCAGTCATATTTTTATTTTTTTTTAATGAAATTTAATCTACTTTTTAGACCCTTCACAATTTAAATTTGTAACTGAAAGTAAAAATTTTCTAACAAGACCGTAAACCACACCTCTTTAACTTTCCTACTCATTTTAACGTCGTGCCTCTGTTCAACTATAACATAAGGTCAGTAAGTTCGTTTTATACTATTACCAAATTCGGTCTAACCATTATTATAAATCGTACGGTAAAACTATCCGGTTTCTCCTCCTACTTATCCACCAATCGTAACAACGACTTTTAAGAATTCAAACATTGTCTACATTTAAACTTTCTGTGATCTCATCTCTAACACGGAATTAAAATCGAACCTTTTTTGTAATAAACGTCGTTAAGTACATACTCCCCAGGAAACCTTCGTCTCCATCATCATTCTTACGTCCGTAATCTCTATCTCCTCCTCTTTTGAGATCTCAGTTACACATACTAACTCCGACTACAATGTTCATATCCTGTAAACTAAGACGTTCTTGGGGACCTCTTCACATGTCTAAAGACCTTCAAAGGTAGATTTACTACCTTCCGACCCCTTAAATAAGTAAATAAATAAATAAACGAGGACAAGAGGTAGTAATAGTCTCTCAACGAAGATCCTCAGAATGTCGTGAGACCTATAGGGGCGACAGAAAGGGACCCAGTTTACAGAAATTTTTTTCAGACCCCTTCTTCTGTCTTTATACGAATTTCACCCTTGGTACAGTGAGATTCTATTAAGTCTCAAACGTACCTCGACGGTAATTCGGACTTTAGTCTCCCCCGGACTTTCTTGTGTCGTTTCTGGGTCTCTGTGGGTGATGTCTGTAAGATATTTGGATCTACTACTCTACTCTATCCCGAGAGAGATTCCTGATTTTATTTAATTCTTCTTAAACTTTTTGTAAAGGGTGTTGGACACCTATGAGGGTCATAAATCTCAAACCCTTCCAAGTTTTCTTGGTTGTTTTTCTTGGTTTTTCCTTGAGGATCAATTTATTTCTCTTGGTTCTTACCTATAGAACTTTCCGTTTATTTCTTTTGTGTAGTTCTTTTCGTAAGTAAATTTTTTTCTCAGTTTAAGATGACTGTCTATTTGATTTCCAACTCTTAAGTCATAATCTAAATAACTATTACTGCGACTTTTATCCTATGTGTCAGGACTGACTTTATTTGAATTGACTCTGATCTTTTTGTTCTACACCTTTACTTTCCGTTATGTGTTTGTCTTTTGAGTTCCCCAAAATATCACTTTATTCCACTTTTATATGATCGTGCAACTTCTCCCACACCATAGTTTTTGTTTATTATAAAATACTTAAGAAAAGGTTAAGATGACATTCATCGATTACTCAATTCGAACCAAGACATCCAGTTTTCTTTTAGACACTGATCTCTTTATATCGAGACCAACTTTTTATAACGATATGTGACGAACAGGATATTTTATCTTGTAATATTTTATCCTATAAACAACAACAAATCGGTAAAGTCAACACAAACTGAGAAATACCTGACATCGGGTGATCTGAGGAAACAGATACCCTAAAGGGTCAATTCTTATGATCTCGCCCAATGGTAAAGGAAGAAGTCCCCTGGAAGGTCTGGGTTCTTAGTTTTGACACAGAGGATGTGACCGTCCGAAGAAATAGTGACTCGGTTCTCTGTTCGGGTTTTATCTTATATGAAGTCTCGTTTATAAGTAGTGATCCACAAAAAAGGGAAGATGAAGGAAAAGGAAAAGAGTGTACAAAAGTGGTGAATCGAATTGTTAGAGAGTGGTTAGAATTCGACTGTCCTGTTGACACACTGTCCACACAACGTCGTACTAAAAAGAGATGAATAAAATTCCATCCGTATACCCATTTATTGGATCTTAAACCCCCGGGGTCGATTAGTGTTAGTTCACTTCTTTTTTAAGTTGTCGTATCAAAGGACAGGTATGGTGGACTTCTTTTCACACCTTACTCTAGTTACTTTTTCTTAGGGAGTCCCCTTGTAAATTCTTCACCCCACAGGGTTAGCGTCGTTATATTTGTTCTATTTCTCTGTCTCCTTATGGGTCGTCCATTTCCTTGTCTTCTTTACGGGTGGTTTTGTTTGTTTTCGCCTTCTCTATCCCTTAGATGGACTATTTCTTAAGGTTTATTACTATCACTTTTACTATGTTTTAGAACTTTATTTTTACCTTAGTGTCTATTTATCTGACCTCTGTTCCTAACTCTTCTACGTTCTTCCCAAATTGTTCCTGGATCTTCTCTATTTTTTCTCAGTTACATATTACTTATTACGTTATTTACTATAGTTTTTGTGAGACCTCCGTTGTTTATCATCTTATTTCTTCCGTCTTCTATCCTAATCACTTTATCTTCTATCTTACCATCTTTATTTACTTAGTCTCTCTTTTTCTCTTTTTGCTTAATTTTCTTTACTCCTGATATAGTCTCTGGAGGTCCTGTTATAATTTACGAGGTTGTAAGTTTAGTATCCTCAGGGTCTTCTTCTGTCTTTCTTTCAGGTACTCTTTTAGGAACTCCTCTATTATTAACTTTTGAAGGGATTTTACCCCTTCTTTTATTAGTGGGTTCAGGTTCTTTGGGTCTCTCAGGGTTTGTCCTATTTAGGTTCCGCTTTGTGGGGTTCTTTCTATAATTAGTTTAATTGTTTCTAGTTTGTGTTTCTTGTTTATAATTTTCGTCTTTCCCTTTTTGTTGTTTATTGTGTGGTCCCCTAAGGGTATTCCTATTGTCGACTAGAAAGTTATCTTTGAGAAGTCCGGTCCTCCCTTACCGTTCTGTAAGAATTTCACTACTTTCTTTTATTGGATGTCGGGTCTAATGACATGGGTCGTTCCTTGAGTAAGTTTGTACTTCCTCTTTAGTTTTCGAAATGTCTGTTCGTTTTCTTTCGATTCTCTTAAGTCGAGGTGGTTTTGGTCGAGAGGTTGTTTACGACTTCCTATAAGAAATCTGTCCTTTGCGTCTTTGCCACATATTTGGACTTGGGTTTTGTTATTTCATTTACCGTTGCCATAGTATGAATAGTTATTAATGGAATTTACATTTACCCAACTTACGGGCTTGGTTTTCTGTTTGTGACCGACTTACCTATGTTTTTGTTCTGGGGATATATACAACAGATGTTCTCTGGGTGGAGTTTTGTTCCCTGTGTATGTCTGACTTTCACTTCCCGACCTTTTTCTATAAGGTGAGTTTATCTCTGGTTTTCTTTCGTCCTCATCGTTATGAGTATAGTCTATTTTATCTGAAATTTTGTTTCCGACACTTTTCTCTGTTTCTTCCTGTGATGTATTACTAGTTTCCTAGTTAGGAGGGTCGTAGTCTTAGAAAAGGTTACTCAGTTGAGAAGTGTACTCCACAGGCTTCATGACCTCGAAGTCGAAATCGTAGTAAGGAAGGTTTCTTTAGGGTCCCGACTAGAGGAAATCTTACCTGATTAACCTAGAGGAACGTCAGGTTCCCTGAGAGTTCTCAGAAGAGGTTGTGGTGTCAAGTTGTCGTAGTTAAGAAACCGCGAGTCGGAAGAAGTGTCAGGTTGAGAGTGTAGGTATGTGTGGGTCCTTTTTGGTATCGGAACTGATCTGCCTGGAATCAGCCGTTTCATTACAGAGACGAAAACTTATATGATAGGACCAACCAGTATTGAAAAGAAGGTTCCTCATTCGCAGAAAATTAAAGTACCGACGTCGGTGGTAGACGTCACTAAAACCTCGGGGGGTTTTATTTCAGACTGTGACAAAGATGACAAAGTGGTGGCTGAAGGGTACTTCACTACCTTGGTCTACGGTACTAGAAGCAAAAGACTTACAACTCGAAATTCCGTTTGAAAAACGAGAGGAGAAAGTGAAAGTAGTTCTCCGAAAAATGAAGGAGAAGTGAAAGTCGGCATTCCCACCACAGTAGACGTATAGACTCCACTAACTATAAAGAGGACCGTTAGAACTAAGGTCGAACACAAAGAAGATCAGGTCGCAAAGAGTACTACATGAGACGTATCTTCAATTTATTCGTCCCACTGTTATATGTCGGAACTGCATGAGGAAAAGGATAAACCTTGGTCAGACAACAAGGTACAGGTCAAGATTGATAACGAAGGACTGGACGTATGTCTAAAGAGTTCTCCGTCCAATCCACCAGACCATAAGGGTAGAGAAAGTCTTCAAAGGTGTCAACTAACACTAGGTGTGTCAGTTTCCGAAACCGTATCAGTTATTCCTTCTTTATCTACAAAAAGACCTTGAGAGAACGAAAAAACTACTAGGTCGTCTACAACCGTTAACTAGAGACCAAGGAGACGGAAAAGATTTTGGTCGAACTTGTAGTCCCTCAAGTGTTAAGTGCATAACGACTCCAGACCTAACCTCTTAAAACTCGTAATGAAATGATCGTACACTCTACTCACGTCAACACGCCATCAAACTCCTAAGAAACCGTAACGAAAAGAAACCCTAACCTTACTTTTGACTGGAAAAGGTCAGGACACCGGTGACGACTCAAAAGGTTTGAACGACCGTATAACTCACGTCATGAAAGTGTCGTAGTAGAAAGTCCTAAACTTTGTCGAGTTGACCTTGAGATAGTGGAGGTGATCGAAACGAGCATCACTACGAAAGATTCCGGGTGAACTGAAGTGTAAGGTTCTACAGACCGAGATCAAATCACTAGTGTAGTAGTACTAATAGACCCAGCACTTCTAGAAAAAACATGGCAAGAAGGTACATAAGAACGGTGGAGAAGTATTATAGAAGACGAATACGATCCAGGTCTGTTAAATACAGGAAATAACTCGGGTAGAAACGTACTTTACAAGGGAACCGTAGAGATTAAAAAAACTTCTCTAGAGATCAGAAAGGGTAAGACAAGAAAAGGAGATAAAGAAACGTAACTAGCGACTTCTTCCGAAAGGATATAGAAGGACGATAAGAGACCTTGAGACGTAAGTCTACGAATATAGAAAGGAAAAGAGGAAACGAAAAACGGAGAGAAGAAACGTGTCGATAAATATTCCGGAGAGGTCTGTCGGTAATACGTAAAAACGTAAAGAAAAGGTACCACTACCAGAACTAGGGACAGAGGACATGTTACAGTGCTTGGAGTAAGGTGTCAAGTAGTCCGTGAGATAGATAGTCTAGATCTGGGAATATAGATAAAGAGTGAAGGTGACTTATTAGTATTCCCTAAACTAAATCCAGTATGGACTTACCAGACCACTAAAAGAGATGAAAGAAGTTAAATTCAGACTTATTGATGGGTTTCGTTAGATGTCCAAGTTACGTTAGGGATAGTTCGATGGTCGCTATAAAAAGTGTCTCGATCTTCTTTATTAAAGTGTTAAACATACCTTTATGTTTTTTGGAGCTTATCGGCTTCGTTAGAACTCTTTCTTCTTACCTTGACCTCCTTAGTTGGACGGACTGAAGTCCGAGACGATGTTTCGGTGTCAGTAGTTCTGTCATACCGTGACCGTGATTGTGTCTTTATATCTAGTTACCTTGTTTTATCTTTCGGGTCTCTATTTAGGTGTGTGGATACCTGGGGAATAGAAGCTGTTTCCTCCGTTTTTATATCTTACCTAATTTCTGTTAGAGAAATTGTTCACCACGACCCTATTGACCAGTTGGTGTACATTTTCTTACTTTGATCTTGTGAAAGATTATAGGATGTGTTTTTATTTGAGTTTTACCTAATTTCCAGATTTACATTCTGGTCTTTTATATTTTGAGGATCTCCTCTTGTATCCGTTTTGTGAGAGGCTGTCTGTAGTGTCGTCCTAGGAGATACTAGGTGGAGGATCTTATGACCTTTATTTTTGTTTTTATTTGTTTACCCTGGATTAATTTTAATTTCCGAATACGTGTTGTTTCCTTTGATATTCGTTCCACTTTTCTCTCGGAAGTCTTACCCTCTTTTAGTATCGTTAACTTCGTTGACTGTTTGTTGATTAGAGTTTTTATATGTTCGTTGAGGATGTCGAGTTAAAGTCTTTTTATTTGCTGGGTTAGTTTTTTTACCCGGTTTCTTGATTTGTCTGTAAAGAGTTTTCTTCTGTATGTCTACCGATTGTTTATGTACTTTTCTACGAGTTGTAGTGAGTAATAGTCTCTTTACGTTTAGTTTTGGTGNAGTGTGGTCAGTCTTACCGACGCTAGGTTTTCAGATGTTCGTTATTTATGACCTCTCCCACACCTCTTTTCCCTTGGGAGAATGTGAGAACCACCCTTACGTTTGAGCATGTAGGTGATACCTCTTGTCACACTTCTAAGGAATTTTTTAACGTTTATCTCGACGGAATACTAGGTCGTTAGGGTGACGACCCGTTATGTGTGACTCCTTTGGTCTTAACTTTCTCTGTGTACATGAGGTTACAAGTAGTGTTGTGACAAATATTATCGGTCCTGTACCTTTGTTGGATCTACAGGTAGTCGTCTACTTACCTATTCTTTCGACACCATGTATATGTGTTACCTCATAATGAGTCGGTAGTTTTTATTATTAAACTTAGTCAAGATTACTCCACCTACTTTGACCTCGGTTAACATGTCTCACTTCATTCGGTCTTTCCTTTTGTGGTTATGTCATATGATTGTGTATATATATACCTTAAATCTTTCTACCATTACTATTGGGACATACGCTCTCTCGTTTTCTCTGTGTCTACATATCTTGTCTGAAAACCTGAGACACACTCTCCCTCTGACACCCTACTAAACCCTCTTACCGTAACTTTGTACATATTATAGTACATTCTTTACTTAGCGGTCAGATCCAAGTTACGACCTATGTCCTACGATCCCCGACCATGTGACCCTTATGGGTCTCTCTACCATACCCCTCCCTCCACCCTCCCCCCAAGTCCTAACCCTTGAGTACATATGGGTACCACCTAAGTACAACTACATACCGGTTTGGTTATGTCGTAACATTTCATTTTATTCCATTTTAAATTTTTATTTCTCCCCACAGACACGATTAGGTTTCACCAGTTTACTGTATAACCCAATTTCGTTAATTTTCGTACCAAACGTTTTAGAAAACTTGTAAAATTTGAATGGTTCACCCTCTTAATGTAGAGATACTTATCATTAATCCACAAAGACAACAGTCACTGTGGTTTGTCGACCAACCATAACAAGTTGAATTTTCCATCTCACGAGTTCAGTCATCTAATATCAACTACTTAATTTTGGGACAGTGTACAAATGTATTATCAAGGTGAAAAATTATTATAAATTTCAGGTAATCTTCTTTCATAGTACAGTCAAGTCAAGTCAGTGAGTCAGCACAGACTGAGAAACGCTGGGGTACTAGCGTCGTACGGTCCGGAAGGATAGGTAGTGGTTGAAGGCCTCAAGTGAGTCTGAGTGCAGGTAGCTCAGTCACTACGTTAGGTCGGTAGAGTAGGAGAAAACGAGGGAATAGGAGGACGGGGGTTAGAGAGGGTCGTAGTCTCAAAGAAGGTTACTCAATTGAGAAGCGTACTCCACCGGTTTCATGATCTCAAAGTCGAAATCGTAGTAAGGAAGATTTCTTGTGGGTCCTGACTAGAGGAAATCTTACCTGACCAACCTAGAGGAACGTCAGGTTCCCTGAGAGTTCTCAGAAGAGGTTGTGGCGTCAAGTTTTCGTGGTTAAGAAACCACGAGTCGGAAGAAGTGTCAGGTTGAGAGTGTAGGTATGAACTGATGACCTTTTTGGTATCGGAACTGATCTACCTGTAATCAACNTCTCAAAGAAGGTTACTCAATTGAGAAGCGTACTCCACCGGTTTCATGATCTCAAAGTCGAAATCGTAGTAAGGAAGATTTCTTGTGGGTCCTGACTAGAGGAAATCTTACCTGACCAACCTAGAGGAACGTCAGGTTCCCTGAGAGTTCTCAGAAGAGGTTGTGGCGTCAAGTTTTCGTGGTTAAGAAACCACGAGTCGGAAGAAGTGTCAGGTTGAGAGTGTAGGTATGAACTGATGACCTTTTTGGTATCGGAACTGATCTACCTGTAATCAACCGTTTCATTATAGAGACGAAAACTTATACGATAGATCCAACCAGTATTGAAAGGAAGGTTCCTCATTCGCAGAAAATTAAAGTACCGACGTCAATGGTAGACGTCACTAAAACCTCGGGGGGTTTTATTTCAGACTGTGAGGAAGGTGACAAAGGGGTAGATAAAGGGTACTTCACTACCCTGGTCTACGGTACTAGAAGTAAAAGACTTACAACTCGAAATTCGGTTGAAAAAGTGAGAGGAGAAAGTGAAAGTAGTTCTCCGAAAAATCAAGGAGAAGTGAAAGACGGTATTCCCACCACAGTAGACGTATAGGCTCCACTAACTATAAAGAGAACCGTCAGAACGAAGGTGGAACATAAAGAAGGTCGGGTCGCAAAGAGTACTACATGAGACGTATCTTCAATTTATTCGTCCCACTGTTATATGTCAGAACTACATGAGGAAAAGGATAAACCTTAGTCAGACAAGGTACAGGACAAGATTGACAACGAAGGACTGAACGCATGTCTAAAGAGTTCTCCGTCGAGTCCACCAGACCATAACGGTAGAGAGAGTCTTAACAGGTGTCAAATAACACTAGGTGTGTCAGTCTGCTAAACCGTATCCGTTATTTCGTCTTTATCTACAAAAAGATCTAGAAAGAACGAAAAAGGTACTAGGTCGCCTACAACCGTTGAACTAGAGAGCAAGGAGAGGGAAAAGATTTTACTCGAACTTGTAGTCCTTCAAGTGTCAAGTACATAACGACTTCGGACCGAACCTCTTAAAANTTAACAGGTGTCAAATAACACTAGGTGTGTCAGTCTGCTAAACCGTATCCGTTATTTCGTCTTTATCTACAAAAAGATCTAGAAAGAACGAAAAAGGTACTAGGTCGCCTACAACCGTTGAACTAGAGAACAAGGAGAGGGAAAAGATTTTACTCGAACTTGTAATCCTTCAAGTGTCAAGTACATAACGACTTCGGACCGAACCTCTTAAAACTCGTAATGAAATGATCGCACACTCTACTCACGTTAGCACGCCATCAAACTCGTAAGAAACCGTAACGGAAAGAAACTCTAACCTTACTCTTGACTGGAAAAGGTCAGGACACCGGTGACGACTCAAAAGGTTTAAACGACCGTATAACTCACGTCATGAAAGTGTCGTAGTAGAAAGTCCGAAACTTTATTGAGTTGATCTTAAGGTAGTGGAGGTGATCGAAACAAGTATCACTACGAAAGATTCCGGGTGAACTGAAGTGTAAGGTCCTACGGATCACTAGTATGGTAGTACTAATAGACCCAACACTTCCAGATAAAATATGTCAAGAAGACACATAAGAACGGTGGAGAAGAATTATAGAAGACAAAGACAATCCAGGTATGGTAAAGACAGGAATTAGCTCGGGTAGAAACGTACTTTATAAGGGAACCATAGAGATTAAAAGAACTTCTCTAGAGATCAGAAAGGGTAAGATAACAAAAGGAGAGAAAGAAGCGTAACTAGTGACTCCTTACGAAAGAATAGAGAAGAACGATAAGAGACCTTGAGACGTAAGTCTACGAAAATAGAAAGGAAAAGAGGAAACGAAAAACGGAGAGAAGAAACGTGTCGATAAACATTCCGGAGGAGTGTCTCGGTAAAACGAAAAAACGTAAATAAAAGGTACCCCTACCAGAAGTAGAGACAGAGTACATCACCAATGATTAGGTCCGTAACGTCATAAAATTAGATCCAGCCTTATTAAAAGGAAGAGTCTTTTTTATAATAATAACATTCTTTATACTATTTCTTACATGATGGTTATCATGTTTATCAGAATGGAGACGAAAAATAGTAACGTTGAGATTGATGTAAACAACTTTTCTACAATCGTGTTTACGTAGAATAAACAACTAAGTCGGAAATACGAGAAACGTTTTATCCTTTATTGTTGCATGATGAACGAACTTCTTCTGTTAATATTAAACTTACAATAATATGGTTATTTTGTATGTCTTTATCTATAAAGTCACGGAAGACATGTTTAATTTCTTTCAGGAAGGACGGGTGATCATAAGCACAATTCGTTACCTGTCCAAATATAAGTAATAAAAATCATTTAATACGTAAATAATTAATAACTTTACCATGATACTTCCATCGCCCTTTTCCGTTGACGTTGGGTGAGGTCATGAAAGCGGACCTTTTAGGGCACCCACCTCCTCGGACCACCCGATGTCAGGTACACCAGTGATCCTCAACCTGTACTGACTCACTGAAGTGAAAGTTAAAAGTGAAAGTACGTAATCTCTTCCTTTACCTTTCGTCGCAATAAACCTACTTTGAAATTAACTGTATGTAAATTTAGATCATAATAAGTGTTTCTTCGTATATTTATACTCTTCTTTGTTATAAAATTCTCTGAATTGTTTTACAATGAAAGATGAACTTAATACATTGAACGTAAAAAGAAAGAAATTTAATGAAAATAAAATGAAGCAATAAATTCGAATTTAAGTTCGACTTTCTTTTCACATAGGTCATTACACCTATAAATGATAATAAGGACTTTAAGTAGAAGTTACATTAGAAAGTCAGAGTCCTTCATAACATTACTATGAGACGAAAGAAATTTAAGGTATTCCATTAGGTATTGATGTGAATGTTAAATGGATTTAATATGGATTTTAGCGACATAATTACTGGTTATCAGTAAACACCAATGACTCATGAACTTTGTGACTACCAGTTTTGACTCTACACGACATTGACACTTTATGTGTGACCCAAAGGTTGAAAAACGTACTTTTTTACATTTAATACAGTAATTATTGAAATATGAACAATTTACAATTTACTATTATAGTCCATATAAACCGATTTATTTTACACCAATTAAGTTCAAATGTCTGAGAGAAGAATAAAAAATTACACCGGTAATTTAAAAAATTTAATTTCTATATATATAGTAGACCGACCAATTAAAGATTCTATCAGGGGTTCTAGGATCGGAGACCATATATATATGGAAGAAGGTCTATAGACTAATTCGTATTTAGATCTACTGTAAAATTTCCCTAAAACATCCACAAATTCCAGCATTTTGTCCTCTTCCTCTACCGTTGGATGAGGTCATGAGAACGGACCTCTTAGAGTAGCTGTCTCCTGGAACCGTCCGATGTCAGGTCCCTCAGCGTTTCTCAACCTGTACTGACTTCACTGACTAGTTTAGACAACTAGAATTCTTTCTCTCTACCAACTTCACCCGAACTGGATTAATACACTCGGGAAATAAAGGACGTGAACCAATATCTTTTCTTGTAGACTTCACAAGAGACAGACTGGACCTTCTTTCATTTGTAGGAACGAGACTTTACTGACATTCTTCACAGAAACCACCTCTGTGCTAAGTCAGATATCGTCTACCGTGTAACATTCCTTGACGGACATTCGTCGACTTTTAGCAGGGACGAACTATGGATCGTCCTTTTGTTGTTGAGTCAGGATATGAAGATCCTTAATTTCGGTCATTCAAACCTTCTCCTAGGACTCCAGGTCTACTCTTTGTCTTCATACCGAATTGGGTTACTAAAATCGACTCACTCTGGGACTCGTATTACAAATCGGGTCACTCTGGGTTTCTTATTATAAAGTAACAAGGGTCTAAAGGATGGATGTCTGTATTACTTTCATTTATCTACAAAAAATTTGACGACTCAAACACCATTAAACAAGACGTCGTTCTCTTTTATTACGTACACCGAGTATAAAACCGAACACACTATAAAGTAGTTTGTGAACAATGGGTTGTCACTGTTAAGATCTATACTACACCAATCTTTTTGACATTTTCAGAAATCACTATAGGACTTGAATTTCCACCAAAACTTTTATCTCACCGAAGAAGGGATTACAGAGAGAGGACTAAGAAATAAGTAGTTTGTATACGTATTATAAAAGTACCCCATCAATGACCCCTGACGTCACATTTTTTCGATAGTAGAACGTGAGTACCTTTAGTTATATATTTTAGATAAAACTTACTATATTATATTTGAATTAGAAACGAAATATTAAGTATCAAATTACACATGTTAACGTAATCGATGTAAAGTAAGGATTTGAGTTAGTCAAGTTATATTTTTAATTAACATAAATTGATTGGTGTCGAATAATTTTACCTTTTTTTTTTGTTTTTTGTTCTTTGTCTGATTAGATCTGGAAGCAATTCACGTGGTCAGTTATTAAAGATGTTTTTAGATAAGAAATCTCAGTAAACCTGTCACCTCTTTAAAAATACTGAAATTCACGTACTTTCGATCGGAACTTCTTCGATGGAGAGGTGTTTGAAGGTAAGGTCATTGTAAGAATTTTAATTAGATTCTCGTAATCCTTTACTGAGGTTTTCATAGACGAATACGGTTTTCAGTACTTTCTTTCTTTATTTTGATCGTCAAAAATGGTGTTCTAATATCCCGTCTTAGTCATTTATACTTAGGTTGAATCCTCTCATCGATATTCTATAGTGTTTGACTGGTAAGATGTCTATTAAATCTCTCGTCGGTCGAGCCTATTATTAATCTTTTATTACCTCATAATGAGTCGATAATTTTTCATATGTAAACTTAGTCAAGATTACTCCACCTACTTAGACCTCGGTTAATATGTCTCACTTCATTCGGTCTTTCTTTTTGTAGTTATGTCATATGATTGCGTATATATACCTTAATCTTTCTACCATTGCTATTTGGACATACGCTCTGTCGTTTTCTCTGTCTACATATCTTGTTAGAAAACCTGAGACACCCTCTCTCTCTCCCACCCTACTAAACCCTCTTACCGAAACTTTGTACCCACGTCCTACGAACCCCGACCACGTGACCCTACTGGGCCTCCCTACCACCTCCCCCCCTCGCCCTCCCCCAAGCACTAACCCTTGTACACATGTGGGTACCGCCTAAGTACAACTACACACTGTTTTGGTTATGTTATAACATTTCACTTTTCTTTTCTTTTATCTCTTGTGACCTAGTCCCTTTATGTTCATTGACCCTATTTTTTCCATCGTAAAGTACGGAAGTTCGATATTTCTAAATAATTAATTTTTTTTTTTTCATCTACCCATTTTTGAGTTCCTCCTCCCCTACAAAATGTTTCGGTTTCTTCTTCGTGTAATTTTACGAAGGACAGAATGGTGACCTACCTTATAGTTCTCTTAACTTAGATAAACTTTAATTAAAATGTGATTAATGTAAACCTTACCAGGAACCAATCTCTGTTCAGAAAGAAACAGAGAACACCGAGTCGACCATTCCTTAGGTTGACGTCACGTCTTATGGACCCAAGCTAGAGACCGAACCCTTCCAGGGGACCTCTTCCGTTTTCGATGGGTCAGGTCATAAGTCCGGACCTCTCAAGGTACCTGACTTATCAGGTACCTCAACGTTTCTCAGTCTGTACTGAGACACTGAAAGTAAAAGTGAAAGTGAATCTCTTTGACTTGTGTCCCTTCTTACACATCATGATTGAATAAAAAGTACCAATATTATTACATTTGAGATAAACAACGGAATGTCAAAAACTGAATCAGATTGTTGTCTCGAAGGGTCCACCGAGATCACCATTTTGGATGGACGGTTGGATCTCTCGTATAAGTTTTCGACTCTGTAATGAAACGGCTGATTCCAGGCAGATCAGTTCCGATACCAAAAAGGACACCAGTACATACCTACACTCTCAACCTAACACTTCTTCCGACTTACGGTTTCTTACCTACGGAACCTTGACACCACAACCTCTTCTGAGAACTCTCAGGGAACCTGACGTTCCTCTAGGTTGGTCAGGTAAGACTTCCTCTAGTTGGGACCCTAAAGAAACCTTCCTTACTACGATTTCGACTTCGAGGTCATGAAACCGGTGGAGTTCGCTTCACAACTGGGTAACCTTTTCTGAGACTACGACCCTCCGTAACCCCCGTCCTCCTCTTCCCCCGTTGTTTCCTACTCTACCGACCTACCGTAGTGACTGAGCTACCTGTACTCAGACTCACTTGAGGCCCTCAACCACTACCTGTCCCTCCGGACCGCAAGACGCTAAGTACCGCAGAGTTTCTCAGCCTGTGTTGACTCGTTGACTTGACTTGACTTGACTTACGTCCAGTCTGTATTTTGTTTGGTCAAACTAAGGACCTAGTCCTTCCCGGGGACCTCTTCCCTTACCGTTAGCTGAGGTCATAGGAAAAATAAATAAATAAATAAAAAGAAAAAAAAAAATACCATATAAAATAAAAAAAATAAAAATAAAAAAATAAAAATTTAAAAAAAATTAAAATTTTAGAAATTAAGAATGTACACAAGGGTTTGTATTGAGTCGTCCATTTCCTTGTCCTCTTTACGGGTGGTTTGGTTTGTTTTCTCCTTCTCTATCCCTTAGATGGACTCTTCCTTAAGGTTTATAACTATCACTTTTACTAGGTTTTAGAACTTTAGTTTTACCTTAGTGTCTATTTATCGGATCTCTGTTCCTAACTCTTCTACGTTCTTTCCAAATTGTTCCTGGACCTTCTTTATTTTTTCTCAGTTTTATATTACTTATTGCGTTATTTACTCTAGTCTTTGTGAGACCTCCGTTGTTTATCATCTTATTGCCTCCGTCTTCTATCCTAATCACTTTATCTTCTACCTTACCATCTTTATTTACTTAGTCTCTCCTTTGTTCTTGTTGCTTAATTTTCTTTACTCCTGTTAGAGTCTCTGGAGGTCCTGTTATACTTTGCGAGGTTGTAAGCTTAATATCCTCAGGGTCTTCTTCTTCTGTCTTTCTTTCTAGTACTCTTTTAGGAACTCCTCTATTATCAACTTTTGAAGGGATTTTACCCCTTCCTTTATTAGTGGGTTCAGGTTCTTTGTGTCTCTCAAGGTTTATCCTATTTGGGTTCCGCTTTGTGGGGTTCTGTGTATAATTAGTTTAATTGTTTCTAGTTTGTGTTTCTTGTTTATAATTTTCGTCGTTCCCTTTTTGTTGTTTATTGTGTGTTCCCCTAAGGGTAATCCTATTGTCGACTAGAAAGTTATCTTTGAGAAGTCCGGTCCTCCCTTACCGTTCTGTATGAATTTCACTACTTTCTGTTATTGGATGTCGGGTCT